>VDFB02055022.1:0-46165 GCA_007258455.2 Sequoia sempervirens
TGCATCTGTTGTACCTTAGAGTGCACCTGTAGCATCTAGAACTTTTGATGGAACTAGTGTATCAACCAGAAATACGGGTAGTGGTTTAATAGAAGATGTGTCTCATTTTTTCAAAAGACAAATATTGAGTCAAGATTTGTACAAATCTATAAAGAGGAACGCAAAAGAAAGAAAATTAAAAGGCAAAAAGTCATTCTTGGTTGAGGTATCGAGAGATGGTGAGCCTATTGGGCCAAATGCTGCAAAGTGGGCCTCTCAGTTAGGTGTAAGATGTAGGGCCCATTTGGATATTTGCAAATCAAGTTTTGTAGAGAAAGGTCTACGAACTGTGGAAAATGATACAAAAAATGGAAAAATCTTTTGAGACTACTAGTGGTCAAATCTCTAGAAAATATTACAAGTAAAAAATGAGAATTTTGATGAAGAATTTTAGATGCAATTACAGAAAAATAATCATAGAGGGAAAAGAGAGGTTAGACTCCACTCTATCTCCCAAATAGTGGGAGACATTGAAAGAAAGTTTGCATTATGAAGAATATTTGGCAAAGAGTAATAGAGGCAAGAGAGCAAGAGATAATGTGAGGGCTAGATATACATTTGGCTGAGGGCAGTTGCAGGCCAAAATGGACAAATTTGTAGTAAATGTATGGCTTTTTGGTTCAATTTACATTGTGTTATTTACTTTATTTTTTATTGAATTGACTATATGTTGAAATTGACATTGTATTTTAGGTGGAAAATAGTAATAGAGAAACAGGTGCAGAAGATATTATCAATTATATAGTAGCACTACATCCTAGTAAATCTAAGAGTAGGATGAAGTGGAAATCTAGTTCATCAACTGATATTTCAGTTGTCATCTATTAAATTTCTAGTAGGATCCTCTCTAGATCATGTCAACTCAAATGAAGGGTACCAACAAGTAATGAGTTGCATATTCAGTCTCACTTAGCAAGTTTCGCAGTTGGTTGCCTTCGTTAACCCTATAGTTTCTACATGGAATGAGCATCAATCCAGGAATTCAGATGAGGTAAGAGGCTCTATTGATCTCATTTCTTCTTGTTTGGAAATTTTGTATACAAATGCCTCTTAATGTGTAGATTATTGAATCTGAGCGTAGGAGAATCCAACCCAGTTTCTTTATTGTTGGAGTGACTCAGAAAATGTTCTTTTGGAAAAAATTATAGCTTACATTCTTTACTTGACTATTGAATGCTTTGTATATTTTTTTGCATGATGGTTAAACCACATGCACAACAATTTTATCAAAGTAGTAGGAAAACGAAAAACCCCTTCATGATGTCAACAGAGTTGGTTTATATTGATAGTGATCAAGATGAACCTAACAAGAATGTGCACATAGTCATCATAGTTGTGTCAGTTGAGGTAATATAATAGTTGGCAGAGCAATCAGATCTTGTAAATGCCTTCAAAAGGTCAGTTGGTCAAATTATGTGTTCAAGGGCAAAAATAAGGTGTTAATTCTTTGAAAAACCCAATTTGAATGTAATCAAGTCATAAAATAAGTCACTAGGAGGTGAAAATGTAAAAATGCAAATAATACAATGTTGTCAAAAGTAATCATGATGTAATTATGCAGCAAGAGAGAGCATAAATCGAGGAAATTAAGAGTTAAAAGGGTAGTTGCACTAATGGGAAGATTGGGAAAGTCAATTATTAAGAAGGGAAAGCTATATAAAGCCTTGAAAAGGCTGAGTGAAAGAGAGACTTTGCATTCTTGGACAAATAATTAATAAAGTTACTCTTTTTTTCAGTTTTAGTAATTTTCCCCTCCCCGTTTCAATTTTGTATAAGTAGTAAAAGCAATTTAGTGGCCTGGTTTCCTTGCTTGTTTCATCAAGAAAGGTGCTAACTCTCATTTGGAGGAGTGATTGGTTTTTCATTTCAAGAATAAAGAATTAGGGGCTAATTATTTGTGCCTCGGATTATGTTCTTTAATCAACAGTTTTGAGACTCCATTAAGAGTCTAATGGCCATTCCACCGATGTAGGGCTAGTAGGTTTGTGGAATGGATCGATTTTTATGCCTTTTTAGTTTTGTGGAGTGTGTAATTGCAGGGCACAAGAATATGGAGAGGAGTTGTTGATTCAAGGCTAAAATTTGAGTTTTCCCTTTCAGAAAAAGGAGGTTTCAAGTAAGGGTTTGAAGAAATATCATGTGCATGAACTTGGAGAGATTTCAAATGCCTTTGCAGACATATTGTGACAAGTTATGGGTCATGGCCGAAGGAATAGAAGTTTGGTAAGAGTGTTTTCCACAAACCCTCCCCGTTTTGTGCTTTTTTCACCCTATAACCAAGGGTTTAATGGATCAGTGGGTTATTAGGATTTAAATCCTTAAATTGAATTGAATCGTGATTTTTGGAACATTTCTAAAGACATTTTGTGGTTGGAAAGTAATTTGGAGTAGTGTAAAGGTGACCTCCTTTGAAAAATAGGCCTAAATTTGTAGCCTTTCTTCAATGAACAGTTTAAAATCTGGTGTTTTCTCTATGGCACACTATTGAGAGCTTTTGGTATTTTATAATTTGTTGAAAAATTCTCCTGAATGTTTACTGAGATCATGAATAAGCCTTGTAGAAGAAATGGAATCACCCGATTAAGGGTTCATAAACTTACAAAGGTATTTGATGGGATGGCTGTTAAACTAAGTTTTGTTCAAAACAGTGTTATTTGTGTTTATATATGTGATGAAATTGTTTCACAATGGTATTAGAGTTGTAACAATTCTTGTATTGAGTTAATAAGGAATATTTTGGATGTAATGGTGTTTTGGTCACGTGTGTTCAATGTGCTCTAATGGTGTTTTGTATACAAGAACTTGATTAATCGTTGGGACACCATGTGGACTGAAGGAAAAGTGCCTTGATCTATCTCGAAAAATATGTTAAAAAATGTTCTGTGTTTTGGAGTGGTTTATAGGGAAGTGTAGGTTATTTTGATGATTTGAACATGGTGTTTCTAAGGTGTAAAGTGGAACCATGACTATGAAATCAGTGGTTTTTATGACATGATTCATTTTCAGTCAAAGTTATGAATCTTGGAGTGTCCGTATCAGGGTAGTAGTACGATGAATTGCTTGTGATCATTGCTCAGGAAGATTGTTACCTGTGGATTGGCTAAGGAAAATGAAGGATGTTGTTAAGTTGATAGGTGGATTTGATGAAGAAATGAAGCAATTTCAGTTGTTTATGTAATTTGATCTTCTCCTAATTCAATTGGGTTTGATATACCCTGATGAGTGAAGGTTTTGTTATGATGCTCTACATCAATAGTTTTCAGTTATTTGTCCCAATTTTTTGTCATTTTTCATGCTTAATATGTTCTTTTGGACAAAAAATTATAACTTTTGCATTCTTTAAGTTGTAAGTTATTATGTCTCAATGTTTTGTCATTCTTCTTTTGGACAAAAATTTATAGCTTTTTTATTCTTTACTTGACTTATATTAATTTTTGCATGATGATTAAACCACATGTAGAGCAATTATATGAAAGTGAAATGAAATGAAAAAGGCCCTTTCAATAGAGCTCTCTGCAAAGTTGTACAACTTCATGTCAATGTTGATAGTGATTATGATGATAAACTCAACGATCATGTACATGATATTCATAGTAGTAGTCGTGTTGAACTCGAGGTGAGTGTTATGAAACCACATGCAAGTAAGTACTATTCAAGTAAGTAATGGTTGTTTTATTATGTAAATAAGGGTAATCATTACCTATTTGATAGAAGCTGGTTAGAATAGTAGTGAAGTGTAATTAGCTAGTGTACATAGATTATGGAATTAAGGGAGAACATATTATAATTAGCTAGTGTAATTAGTTTTTTCAAAGTAAAAGTTGCTTCTTTTTATTCAATGTAATCAAAAAGCACATACAAAAATTGATTTGTTCCAAGACATAAGACATTACATACAGTTGTCAAAAACAATATAATGTGTGTTTTATATATCAATATAATGTGTATTTTATATCTCAAGAAGGGGATAAAGTTGGGATGTTGGATCTGTTTAATGGTGTTATTGTGGGCATTGGACGGATTCACTCACTATCTATTATGCATGGAGTCAAATTCGAAAGGAACAAGAGATGCAAAGCGAATATTTTAGCACACAATAATATACCCTTTGCTTAAGGAAGACAAAATAGATGGAGTTGTTCGCTTGAAAGAGAAAGGACACGTATCCGTTGCTGGAGGTCCTTTCGCCCACGAGGCTATGGTACACCTATATCTGGGGCCAGGACCTCGGGAGTGGAGGGGTGGGATGCGCAGTAGCCGCCATCCTCTCGAGCCCTGTACCAACCAGCATCGCCAATTTCATGCCTCAGACCTTTCTTTTCAAGGTTGGTTTTCCCATCAACTCTTTTAATTTGCATTAAACTGGTTTGCTTAGTTCTTATGTTATTAGAGTGCTCACCCAATAGGTGATTCTCTTTGATTCTTTTCCTTAATGAGTGCATGGCTAATTGTTGTGCATTTAGTTTTTCAATTTGGTCATTGCTCAGACTAAGCGGGGGGTTAGGGGTACGAGGGGGCTCATTTGAGGAATAAATAGGCTTGGAAACACTACCACTTTCACAAATCACACTCTCCTCCTTGACCAGAGCATTGAACGCATTACTGGTGAGGATCCCCTCTAGGGAAGGGTTAGGATTTTGAGTCACTTGATGAGCCTCATCAAAATTGGGGTCAAATAACCAAGAATCAACACCTGGTTCAGGCATGGTTGAGGCAATGAGGCCACCACTAGGGTTACCCATCCTCTCCGCCGTGGATTGGGTCAGGTTGGGTCTAGGTCTAGGGTTCAGCACAAGGCCATACTTGGATTTGGCAATGTTCCTCCCACCATTTTTCTTTATCAGGGGATAATTTTTTCGGATGTGTCATTTACAACACAAAAAATAGGCATTTACATTGCCCAAAACTTCCATAGGATAGTGAATAAGCCTTTCTTCGTCCTCAATGATAATTCCAAGTAGAAATTCAACTCCCGAGTTCAATGACACCAAGGCCCTAGCATCAAGGTGCAGGAAGAAGGTTTTGGCCTCATCCATTCGAATAACATTTCTAAATGGGGCAAGCAGTGCGAGTACAAGCTTCCAGAAGTCCGGAGGCACATTTTTAACCACTACCCACATGGGGCAAGAGAGGGCAAGAACTTCCACGATGGTTGTCGAAGACCAAGCCAATGCACGAAAGACACACCCACCAATATTCCAATAAGGCTTGCCAAGGGCTTTACCCTACATTTCATGGTCTTTAAGGAAAATGACAAAGAGCCCCCGCTAGAGCATTCTACAGTAGTTAATTTGAATGCCAAACTTAGTTAGCCAAACATTCGAACACCAGGCATCAATGTATTTCCTGGCTGAAATTTTGTTAATGTCAACAGTAGCAAAAAAATTGCATTATCTCTAAGCCTACATCTTTCACTTTTAATAATTGTTTTCATTTCAGGATTTAGAATGAGTTTAGCAAAACCGAGGGTATTAAAGGGCGTACCTTCTCCTCCCTAACTGCCATTACCAACCACCTTGACTTGTTCGCTCGCAACAGCGAAGATGGCACTCTCTCGAATAACCACTCCTCCGCCTACAACCGCTTCTTTAAAAGTTTTACCCTGCGAAGACTTGACATCACTATTAACATGGGGGTGGATGGATTCGTACCCCCGTCCATAAATACCCCAGAGCGTTGAGGCTCAACTTGAGCGCAGAGAGGCGTTAGAGAAGACTACTAACACATGCAAAAGAAAGAAAGACAGAGTTGAGTAAAGGAATTAATTAAATCAAACTAAACCAAACAGTACGAGAGCGCCACAGGGTAAACCTTCGTGGGGGAGGTCGTGGCCTCCCCCACCTGGCACGAGCACAGAAACCAATGTGTAGACAACGTGTCTGTCAACCACCAAGTTGCAGAACCTTCCTCAATCCTTTGAACTTTTCTTAAATGGAATTTGAAGTAAATAGGGATACTAAAGGAGTGTTGATTATGTTATAAGATGTGATAGTCTTGGGATATTTGGATGGGCAATATAGTAAGTTTATGTTTATTTGTTGTTACAAAGTAAATGCATTAGATGTAATTAACAAAAATTATTCATGGTTAAGAAAGATAGTTAGCCATGGATATTTCATTATTTTAAAAATTAATCTTTTATATCATTAGCACACATTTCTTGATTATTTTTATTATAGTAAGCATTTTACAAATTAATTAGCATTATTTAATAATTATATTATTTTTCTTTATTTTTTAAAATTTAAATAAGTATTTATTATTTACTAAAGAGTTATTTTAATTTATTTGTCTTATTTAAATTGTTTACCTTTTTTTTTCATTAAATGTGAAGAGTTTTTTTTGCTAGGTAAATACAATCTAGGAAACTGCTCCCTTTTCATTAAATATGTTGACAAATTTTACATTTTTGGTGTATAGGTTGTAACAATATCCTAGAGAGATGACACATTAGGGGGTTTATAAACAAAATGTTCCTATTTACTACATTTTTAATTACAATATTACATCTAGCTACACAACCTATTAATCAAAATGATCTTTATATATTACAATAGTCATTTTGACTACAACAATAAGCTACAAAAATTACTATGCAAATTTGCTAGTGGACTTTCTTCTTCATCCTCAAAGTTATCAATAGTGATACCATCCACTCGATGCCCAACTTCTTTGTCAATTCAACTTGAGTAAGTCAAATGCCTTCTTCACCTTGCTCTTCCTCATGGTTTCCTTTATGAGGTGCTATGCAAGAATGTATGGCCTTCAATCCATGGTGGAGAGTTGTTGGATGATGTGGCACCCTCCCCCATAATCAAGTTGAACCCAAGAACTACCACCAATAAGAGGTCCATTGAACCTCCAATACTTTCTTCTTTACCAATGCCATCACCAACTCATGAACCATATATTTTTCCTTGCCTAAGTCTAACATGGATGCAATGAACATAAAAGAAATGTCAAGATTTCACCTATATCGATGTTATGTTATCATGTACTCTTCCCCTAATGCCCATTGAATTGCATATATGAACAACCTAAACTTCGTTTTAAAGACCTTTAATCTATGCTCAAAAAAATAACCCAAGAAAGTCATTTGGCAACCTAGTTGAGCAACCTCACATTGAAGTCCATGTTTCCTAAATTGGATAGAAACAATAAAATGAATTGGTGTTTGCTTTGGATTGATATTAATCTTAGTTGCACATTCCTTCCCATTATTTTTTTTTGGTCATTAATAGGACACTCAATTTGGTTTGTGTCAAGTAATTGCATCTTGATCATCTTATATCCTTTCATCCATTACAATAATTCCTTGTACTCCAATCCATCACTAGTCATCTTGTAATGACACATATCATTATTTTTATAGTTCTAGTTTGAAATGTTTGTTTAGATCTTCCCAATCTTCTATATACTTTGCTCAATTTCCTATCTTTATTCATTTCAATGAAAAAGTTGGCAAGGTAGTTTGAAATAGAATTCACCTCTTTATTGGTATGTATGGTACGAGTCTAAAGAGTCCTAAATCAATCATGCCTATAAAAGCATTATTAATTTTATAGCTTTGTGCTCTCTATTTGTGAACAAAATTTACAATGTCATGGAATCCCCATCAATTCCTTTTTTTACTCCAAAATGTTGATAGGTTTTGAAGGTCGATCACTAGGGCTTATACCTTAACCTCATTAGTCATTCCATCTATAATATTTAGAGAAGCAACAATGATCCAATTTCCTTCCAAGTCCCTTATTAGACACACTTACCCTAATCAACCTAAGTTCCCTCTCAAGAAGCATTGTCAAAGTTCATTATAACTAGAGCCATTAAAAAGTGCTTCCCACTTATTTTTGTTTCTCTACCTAAAATTTTAGAATATATTAAAATTGCCCCATGTTAAAAAGCTATTTTTATATAGCTAGAGTTATATTTATTTATTTAAGAAAAAAATTATTTTTATTTACTTAAAAATTAATTTTATTAATTATTTGTGTCAATTCTACAATCTTTCTTAAAACACATTGATATGACAATTCATGATGTCACTATAGATTGACTATCTCCATCATTACTTTTAAGGCTGTGAAGTGCATATAATTAGTCCATAGATCCGAAAAATTAGTTGAACAATCAAACTTGTCTATGATGAGCTTGCAATGTTCATACGAATTGGTATACTTTTTTTTATTAGACTAGATCATTTTGACGTCGTAGATAGAATGGTTGAGCCATTTTTTTTAATTTTCTTTTAGACTACAAGAATTCATGACACCCCCTCCGCCCCCTCCCGCTCCCCCCTTCCCCGCCCTTATAGCTTGCAATGTGTCTAATAAACTTTTTACCATGACCAACCCTAGCTCAACATGACCTCCAATACCACATAGACAAGGGGTTGGACCTTGAGATCTTGCCTACAATAGGATGCTTTATCCAATTGAGGCAAGGCCCTCACCCCAAAATGGTTGAGCTATTGAAATATATGAATAATGGTTATAAATTTGAGCCTGATTTACCATTGTATACATTAGGGACATGTAGATCATAGAAATTATAGAAAGCTCGCTCAATTATCAATTATTTAACTAATAAAAATGAAAGAAGACTACCCTTATTCCACAATTAACCAAAAATAAATTTAAAAAATCATAATAATTTTTCCCTTAAAACAAACCTATATTATTAATTGTACTTTACTTTGACACTAAAATGAAGATCTATAAGATTTATGAAGAAACTAAAAGTTTGATGACAAAACATTCAAACACATGTAATCATATCTAGCATTTAAGTATATTTTTAGAAGTAATTAAACTTTAGGAATACCATAAGTTTAAACTCCAAAAATAGTTAAACCTAGGGTTGAGTTAACAAATGAAGAACTATACAAGTATATGGAGCTCCTTGTTGAAATCGCAAACATCTCTACTAAGTAGTATTTCAACATGTCTCAATTAGATCCCCACACTAATTGTAACAACCTAGTCACAAACGCTAATCTAAAAGTAGAAATTTCAAAAGACAATCCACAATGCTAATCAAGAATTGACAATTTCCAGATGTTAACATCATCAAACTAGTAGATTATTGAACATGGATATGAAAAATAGCCTCGAACTTCAAGAATGAGAAGGTTTGAATATTCATTAATTTTAGAGACAATAACAAGAGATATCCTACAAACAATTTTTTTCTATAAATTAGATTGTCTCGTGAACTTTTTTTCATCATAATACTTGATCAAAACAAGTTGACTCACCACAATCTGAGGTACATTTTGTTATATAGTAGGGGAGAGGATCCAATAGTTGAACACCCTAACTTTGCACTTCTAATTATCCTACATGGAAATTTCAAAATCACTCCCATTTTTTTACAGCAGCTTATTTGGCAAGTCCCCTACTTATTATAGCTTTCATTTCAAGGCCACATCATCAAATATGATGCGACATCAGCATGCTTTTTGTCAAGATGTAGTTGACCAATATTTGTGCATTCACATCATGGGTAGTTGAGTGATGATGTAGCATCACATAATTGGTTGTTGTTTTTTAGATCAAAGGAATACATTTTGTTTAATTATGGGTAGTCATGTCACAACTATTGGTTCAATATTGATAAGAATATTAGACATTATATAAACAACTATTATCACAACAATTGAAACATGCTCAACTACTAGATCTTCTCCCCGGATACCTTTCAAATTGAAAACATAAAGGTTATGCTCAAAAGACTATGAAGCAACAATGATCCAATTTCCTTCCAAGTCCCTTACTAGACACACTTACCCTTATCAACCTAAGTTCCCTCTCAAGAAGCATTGTCAAAGTTCATTATAACTAGAGCCATTAAAAAGAGCTTCCCACTTATTTTTGTTTCTCTACCTAATACTTTAGAATATATTAAAATTTCCCCATGTTAAAAGCTATTTTTATATAGCTAGAGTTATATTAATTTATTTTATATTTATTTAAGAAAAAAATAAAAATTATTTACTTAAAAATTAATTTTATTAATTATTTGTGTCAATTTTACAATCTTTATTAAAACACATTGATATGACAATTCATGATGTCACTATAGATTGACTATCTCCATCATTACTTTTAAGGCTGTGAAGTGCATATAATTAGTCCATAGATCCAAAAAATTAGTTAAACAATCAAACTTGTCTATGATGAGCTTGCAATGTTCATACGAATTGGTATACTTTTTTTTATTAGACTAGATCATTTTGATGTCGTAGATAGAATGGTTGAGCCATTTTTATTTTTATTTTTTTAGACTACAAGAATTCATGACTCTCCCCCCCACTCCCCCTATAGCTTGCAATGTGTCTAATAAACTTTTTATCATGACCAACAAAACTAGCTCAACATGCCCTCCAATACCACAGAGACAAAGGGTTGGACCTTCAGATCTTGCCTACAATAGGATGCTTTATCCAATTAAGCCAAGGCCCCCACCCCAAAATGGTTGAGCTATTGAAACATATAGATAATGGTTATAAATTTGAGACCTGATTTACCATTATATACATTAGGGACATGTAGATCATAGAAATTATAGAAAGCTCACTCGATTATCAATTATTTAACTAATAAAAATGGAAGAAGACTACCCTTATTCCACAATTAACCAAAAATAAATTAAAAAATCATAATAATTTTCCCCTTAAAACAAACCTATATTATTAATTGTACTTTGACACTAAAATGAAGATCTATAAGATTTATGAAGAAACTAAAAGTTTGATAACAAAACATTCAAACACATGTAATCATATCTAACATTTAAGTATATTTTTAGAAGTAATTAAACTTTAGGAATACCATAAGTTTAAACTCAAAAAATAGTTAAACCTAGGGTTGAGTTAACAAATGAAGAACTATACAAGTATATGGATCTCCTTGTTGAAATCGCAAACATCTCTACTAAGTAGTATTTCAACATGTCTCAATTAGATCCCCACACTAATTGTAAGAGCCTAGTCACAAAGGCTAATCTAAAAGTAGAAATTTCAAAAGACAATCCACAATGCTAAACAAGAATTGACAACTTCTAGATGTTAACATCATCAAACTAGTAGATTATTGAACATGGATATGAAAAATAGCCTCGACCTTCAAGAATGAGAAGGTTTGAATATTCATTAATTTTAGAGACAATAACAAGAGATATCCTACGAACAATTTTTTTCTATAAATGAGATTGTCTCGTGAACTTTTTTTCATCATAATAGTTAATCAAAACAAGTTGACTTACTATAATCTGAAGTACATTTTGTTACATAGTAGGGGAGAGGACCTAATAGTTGAACACCTTAACTTTGCGCTTCTAATTATCCTACGTGGAAATTTCAAAATCACTCACAATTTTTTACAGCAGCTTATTTGGCAAGTCCCCTACTTATTATAGCTTTCATTTCAAGGCCACATCATCAAATATGATGCCACATCAGCATGCTTTTTGTCAAGATGTAGTTGACCAATATTTGTGCATTCACATCATGGGTAGTTGAGTGATGATGTAGCATCACATAATTGGTTGTTTTTTAGATCAAAGGAATACATTTTGTTTAATTATGGGTAGTCATGTCACAACTATTGGTTCAATATTGATAAGAATATTAGACATTATATAAACAACTATTATCACAACAATTGAAACATGCTCAACTACTAGATCTTCTCCCCTAATACCTTTCAAATTGAAAACATAAAGGTTATGCTCAAAAGACTATGACACACATCTTTCATAGCCTCATTAAATCTAAAAAGGGGGAAAAAAACCAATGAATTGTGTCCCTTCTTTACCAAAGAACACAAATATCAAGTCAGATTGAATCTAAAAAAGTGTCTTCGACGTCACAAGCAAAATTTAGAGGACAAACCTCGAAAAATTACTCATTAAATAGAAGGAAAGTTAATAACGTTCAATGGATCAACCAAAGAGAAACAACCCTTATATATGAAAAAGATGAAGTGGCTACAATTGACCAACACGGTATTTTAGAAGAAAACCCAACAACAAAAGCAAATTCATCTCTAAATCCACCAAAAGTATGGCTCTCTGCTGCTTTCCGTTGCTTAGCTAAAATTTCTGAGAGATGTTTTAAAGGGTAACAGTACAAAGACGAAAACACATTAAAATAATGCCACAGAACCAAAGTAGGTGAGAGGAACTCTCGAAATGTACTGGAGTAACAGTACAATGAACCGTGGAAGTGATTTCAAATGAAAACACAAAAGCAAAAGCAAAAGAGCAAAGCAAGAGAGGTTAATCTCTCGATTCAATTAGTGTTAAGTTGATCATTTATTATCATCTAAAATAGATTAACTATTCATAAAACATAGATCAATAAATTTGTATGATTGAATCGTAATAACAAAGAGTAAACTGAAAGTGATTAAAACTCCAAAACCATAACATCATCCAAGTGAGGCAAGGACCACCAATAAAGAAGTGTCGAGTTGCGGAAGATCAAATCATATGGGAAAGAACGAAAAATATTTAACTAGAGTTAGAAAGATTGAAACTTCTTTCCTAGCCTACGGGTTGAGCAAGGTTCTGTCAACCCATCTACAAACCTTTTTCATCCAATATACACAAGACATTCAAGAAGGAAAGTAGACTTTGCGGTAAGAGCTTCTGGCCAATTCACAACACAACATCATGCCATACACCAGAATAACATTGCATGGAAGAAAAATGACAGAGGACTGAATTGCATGTAGACATTGGGTACTAAAGAGACTAAAGTAAATGATATCCACTCATATACCTATTCACATTTGTTTATGAAAAGCCTTTGCTAATCTGGAAAACAAGTTAGGTATTAAAAAAGCTCAAGCAGCAGGAGGTGAAATTGCACAAAAGTGTAAGAGAATATACAATATTTAAGAAATGATCATGAACGCTAATATTAACTATCCACAAATTCAAGTGCAGCCCTTGCGTGAAAAGAGGACCTGCACAACCTAAAGCATTCCCTGTTCCATCAATTTGCATTCTGGGAATGAGATAAAATACAGTCTGTAGGCACGAGTCATCGATGCCAACGAGGTAGAAGCCATGTCAACAGCACTTAATATTGTAACTTATCTACTTATAGAAATTATCCATCGCAATGATAGTAAGACCTTGATTAGAGGTTGTTGAATCCAACAGTACTGCAAATCTAGTTACATTCCGTTATGGAAATAGATTTTCATTAAATTCCAGTGTAATTGCATCTCTAGTAATCAGCCTAGAAGCACTTAATGTATATAGGCCTTATAATTTATGAATAAAATGAAGCAACTCTACAACAATAAAGTAAAACAACTATTAAAAAGTGGAGTGCGCAATTCCTTATGATTGAAACATATGCCATGTCTACAGAACAAGTCAGCCTGTGAAAACCTCATGTAATGAAAGATGAGGATTCTCTTGCAAACACAACCTAGGATTTCATAGAAAACATTCAAACAAATAACCAAATAAACGGCTTTTGCTTGATAAATTTCACATTAATTATATCTTCCTTACTGCTTGTACAAAACAAAATAAAAAATGACGTATGACCTCAGTACAATCATGCTTTACATCTCCAGAATCAATAACTGTTTCAAATTTCCAAAAGTCAGTAAGATAATGTTTGATATAATTGTAAAATATCGGTTAACCGTGGCTATTATTAGCCGTGTAGTCATAAAAAAAAATCACCGACATCCCCCAGTGTCATCACTGGCAACATTGAAGCTAAAAAGCTTGTGAATAAGAGCAAACCATCAAAACGTGTAGAATGGAAGACATGGAAAAGGTTATTAGAGAAGTTAAAAAGCTTGCGAACAAGAGCAAGCTAGTGTTGTCAAGCAATCAAGGAAGTAAGGGCATAACTAAAACCGCTCATTGTGCGTGATGGTATAAACTGCTCATTATGTTTAATATTTGAAAGGCTTGTTAAATTGCACTACAGCGATATCAAATTTACAATAGGGTAGTTGGTTTAGATCCAAAGTAAACGATATAAAAGTTAAGTGTCAAGGCTTTTGTTTTAAGTGTCTCCTGAATAGACTGTCTATAGCTTGGCAATAGAAAGGTTGAGAAGAACGTGACCACAACCATAAAGAGTAGAGGAGGCGAAAGGCAGCTGCCAGGCTAGTTGTATTCTTCTACTTCTCTTGGCCAGGGCAGCCTCTCTTCTTCTTAGTCATCTTCTTTAATAAATTCCACATTCACTTATTTTCATCCTTTCTACACATCGTTGCCATGGCCGCCACCTCCTTAAACTTCCTATTTCCATCCTCCTCCCATACATACTTTGACATAATCTTTTAACATTGACTCTTAAAACTAAAACCCTAGCACTGAACTTCCCTACTCCCACACATGCTCTGACAAACTCCAGACAATCTTTTATAATAGAAACTGAAACCCTAGCACTGAACTTCCTCCGCTCCCACACATGCTTCGACAAAATCCATATAGCCTTTTAACATAGACTCATAAAACTAGAGCCTAGCACTGAACTTCCTCCGCCCCCACACACATGCTTTGACAAACCTCCATATAATCTTTTAACATAGAATCCTACAACTAAAACCCTAGCACTGAACTTTCCCACTCCCACAATTTTTTTTAACAAACTCCACATAATCTTTTAACATGGACTCTTAAAATTTAAACTTCCCCAACTCCCACACATGCTTTGACAAACGCCACAGTCCTTTAACATGTACTCTTAAAACTAAAGCCACTGGACTTCCCCACACTCACACATGCTTCGACAAACTCCATATAATCTTTTAAAATAGACAAACTCCACTAGTCTTTTAACATACTCTTAAAACTAAAACCCTAGCGCTTAACTTTTCTACACCATTGAAATTTTAATTCAAGCCACTTTACCTCGCCGTAAATGTGGGCGGTTAAAATAAACCCTTGCTTCCTCGACAACTTGCGGGAAGCCGGTTGAGCAAACAGTTTCATCCTTAGAGATTCAAACCCAGAGTCTCATCTTATCTGCAAGAACCTTCTTTTCCTTGCGAACAGCCTTCATCTACCAGAATTTTTTTTCTTCTTGCAGTTTTCAGGTCTGATTCATTGAAGTTTTCGGGTTTT
This sequence comes from Sequoia sempervirens, assembly GCA_007258455.2. Lineage (NCBI taxonomy): Eukaryota > Viridiplantae > Streptophyta > Pinopsida > Cupressales > Cupressaceae > Sequoia > Sequoia sempervirens. Next base: position 15,145 of record VDFB02055022.1, read on the forward strand.
TGACAGTGAGTTTTTGCCTCTCAAAACTTAAACTTCAATGAAACGTCCTCGAAAGCAGCAAGAAAAAGAAAGGAAAAATTACAGACAAATGTAGAAGATCTGAAGAACGATGTCGTAGAAATCTTTTCTCATTTTCATTTATTGATTCTGAAGACACTTAGGGGTAGGTGGTGCACCGTAGTTAAGGGAACATGGAGATTTGAAATGGTTGAGAAGATTCTTGAAGGACATAATTTTTAATTCCAAGATAAACTAGGGTTTTTCATCGTTGTTGCCCGTAAATTGTACTCTGCAATGACTACAGACATACCAAATTACAGTAACTACTAATTAATGACCGCACGCATCACTGCCACTTCAAAAATTAATCTCTTAACGCCGCAACTCATTTTATGAGTATTTTAAATAGGCGCTTCTACCTAAAATTACAGTTATTTTATTAGTACTTGCCATTCCAATGTAATGAGTTTGACTTTTGAATATTTAATTTTATAGATTATAGAAAGAGAAAAAAAAAATCATTTGATTGGTTAAAAAGTTATGTGGGTTATTGACAGAAAGTATTTTTCTTAAAGAATGATTTCTCATTTTTTGTTTTATAAATTTATTAACTCTTTCTAAAATAAATAAATGTTACTTATTTTGATTTTTTTTGTTTTATAAATTTATTAAATCTTTCTAAAAAAAAAATGTTATTTATTTTTATTTTTATTTTTTAGACTTAATGGTAGTAATATAATTAATATATATTATATAAATTATTATGATTTTATCTATTTATATTAATATATATTATATATTATATATATTATAATTCTATTGTATTTTAACCATCTTATTTTTATTTTAATTGAATCATTTATTTAATTTTTTAATTTATATTTTATATATAATCTCATCTCTTTTGGTTAAATTGTATTTTAACCATCTATTTTTATTTTAATTGAATCATTTATTTAATTTTTTAATTTATATTTTATATATAATCTCATCTTTTTTTTTTGGTTAAATTGTATTTTAACCATCTATTTTTATTTTAATTCAATCATTTATTTAATTTTTTAATTTATATTTTATATATAATCTCATCTCTTTTTTGGTTAAATTATTATTGTTTTAAGTTTTAGTATATCTTCCTTCATTTCTTTTAATAATTTTGGTAATTGTTTTTCAATCATTTTGTTATATAATTCATCTTTATATTTGTTATTCGTGTTCTAAAGTTTTCAGGCCATGGACTTTGTTTTCCTTATTTACCTTCTTTGAAGTCCTCCTTGTTATCTTATAAGTATTTTACCTAAAGTCTATCTTTTAAGGTCGTCAGTTCCTGGATTTTCATAACCTTTGTCGCGTGTTTCCTGAGTTATATAACTCATGTCACCACTTTCTTTAAGTTTGTAACCTAGTCTTCAGTTTATCAAGTTTTGTAACTTCATGTGTTAGTGACTTAGGTCTTGCCATAGTCCACCCTACGTTGTCTTCAAGCAAGTCATGGAATTGAAAGTTACCATAACCAATCAATTCTAGATTTTGGTTACCAATTTACCAATCCAAGCGACCTGGCGACATGCCTTCTTTTTCACTCATTTCAAGGCATCGCACAATCTGGAGATGTCTAATCATATTAAAGAGCGTACATCTTTTAAAGCAATTTCCTTCTTTCAAAAATAGGAAGTCGAGTATTTCATAAATGTGGTACATGTAGATGTGATGGCAACTTAAATGCGAGGTGGTGGGAGATTTGCACCTATGTTTACATATTATTTTTCATACACGTCTTTCTCATTATTTCAGTATGTTCATCTCCCCGAAGGTTAAGAACTTATGTAGACTGCTATAGGGAACCGCCTGTTAAATTTGAGAGACACAGACATCAAACTTCTGGATTTGAGAGAATTGTGGGAGCACTTGGAGAGTGAAGGAGTTTATGCATTGAATGAGAGGCTTGTGGTGAGCGGTTTGGCTAATTTTGGTGGAATACCTAAATCGATAGATTGTTTCGAACTTGTGGTTGCTTGCGCAAAGAGGTATGTTCCTAAAACATAAGAAATTAGAGCAGTGTACGAGTCAGTGGTTATCAAGGTCACTCCTAAAGATGTCTCTAGCTCTTGGTCTCCCGATAGACCTACCATTTGAGAAAATTTATGTTGCAATTGTTCATGAATTCTTCAAAGAAAAAGAAGATTGGTGTAAAAATTTGATGGCTAAAACTTGGTTGAAGTTTCAAAGGAAAGGTAAGTCTCGATTACCCCCTAAGCTTAAAAAGACACATTTTAAGGATGAGATTCTTAATGTCATTACTCTATTGCATCGTGTTATTGGTAATGGAGACTCTGGAAGCTTTGAGAACTGGATGTGTTTATTTATTTTGAAAATCTATGAGGAAGATGTCTTTATTAATTAGGATGAAATTATATGTCATCATTTGAGAGAGCAATTGTTGAATTATCAAAACTGCGCCACTTTTCACATGTGCTCCTACCTAATATATCTTGTTGCTAGTCAAAAAAATGTTTGGTTAGCGTTGGAAATGCAGGGTGCATCGGTACCGAGCATGCCTATATACAAATTTGTTCTGCAACTTACCACACGGTTTGGAATGGAAAATTATCGTCGTGTTAATGATGCCTTCTTAAAGGGTACTGCTAGGAGACTAGAAGGAAAATTAGAAGTGCACTTCTCTCCAAATTATATGTCCTTGATAATGAGATATGGGAGTTTTTACATTTAGTTTGATAAATTTTATTATTTAAGAATTGGTGGATTTGAAGGCATTCCATTGAAGTTGCCCAGATACCTAGATGACCTTATTGTGTTTCTAGAGGTCTGTAGACAAATGGCCGAGGTAAATGTTAAATATTTGAAAATGGGTAAGAAAGGGTATCCTTTTCCATTAGTATTTTCTTCTTTCACATGCAAAAGTAATCAAGTTGCCAAACAAGCCTATGAGGCCTTGAGACAATTCAATTTTCCTAATTGTTTTGGAAGAGCTAGTTTTGATAGTAAAGGTTTCATTAGACAGAATTGTCATGGTGGGAGATCCTATGTGCATATTCCACATATTGAAGATTTATGGGAGGACTGTGTTAATGAATTTGAAGTTTTCAGAAGAGACAATATAAGGTTAACTCTTAAACAGATTCAGAATTTTGAGTTGCCTCTAAGCATCCCAGAAAATGTAGTTGAAAATTCAATGATTCTCCATCCTGATTACGGTAAATTTTTGTCAGGGTTTTTCCATATGTGTTGATTGGAATAAGGAAGAGTGCTATGATATTCACGAGCGCTCAATTTTAGTTATTGAGGAGACTCGGGATTGGCTAGCTCGTAAATGGAAGTAGTGTGCAGGTTCTACTCATGGTTCAAAACCTTCAAACAGAAAGGAGACAAGGTCATCAACTCAAGCTTTGAATGTCACCCCGTCAATAGGAAGACTTGCAGATAAATCATATGGATCAAATTCGCAGTCAGGGGGAGATGGAGAAAAATCGAAGGATGTGACCAAGTTGAAGTCCACCTATGAACAAAATTTACCCTTCTCTTCCCCTAAGCAAAGTGAAGATCAAGATAAGCTCGCAGCTACAGATTTTGGGAATATTTTCCAAAATATTACTAATGATAATTTTTTTCCTCCTTTGTCATAAGATATACCCATCTCATTTAAAAATCCAGTTAATGCTCCTCACAAATAGCAATTGCTTATTGTCGAAAGTACAAGTGACAATGCAACTACAACATCTCCAGGTTGGTTGAAAAAGGTGGTGGAAAATAAAAGAAAATCTATTCCTTTTGTTGTGGTAGAAGTTGATACCATAGCCAAACTTCTTCAGGGTTCTACTAAGCCTAAAAAGGCTAGGAAAATGTCCAGGATAATAAATGATGAGGTCTTAGGACACCAATTGTTGGAAGTAGCAGACCCAATAGGAGAGCTGAATGAAAATGAAATTACTACAAATGATTATAAGATCACTCATGTGGATATGGGACCTGCTACCCTTGAAGGGGATGTATACCATGTCGGTTTCTCTGTGGATGCTCTAATCAAACACACCAAGGGCTTAAGGAAAGAAAAAATTAAATTGCAATCTCAAGTACTCGCTCTTAGCCAGTTTATTTCCTCTTTAATTGCTACTCTTGTTGTAGAAGAAAGCACTAGCTTTCATATTTAGAGTGTTGGTTCTAAAACTTTGCAACAGGTTAAGAGGACTATGATCTATTCAAAAGGTGCCAATGAATGGATAAAGATGACCTCCTAGAACGCTTTATTATACCTCAATGAGACAGTACATTTCTATTCAAAAGTTAGTTCAAAAAGGAAGGAATTATTAGTAGAACTACAACATATGAGAAAAGAACAAAATACTCTTTTTGTATTGTCCAAGGAAGTTCAAATTTGGTTAATCTAGATCCAATTACATTAATTGGGGAGAAAATTGTGAATGATCCCAAAGAAGTTGATCTAAATTGGGCTGAATTTTTTTTAATGGTGATTGAGCATATATGATAACATCATCAAAGAGATTAATACCGCAATGGGGAAATATTTGGACATACTAGTTGAAATCAGAGAAATTTTTCAGAACCTAGGAGTAGATATCATGGATGAATTTGAAGAGAAAATTATGGAGTTCAAGGAAATTGTTGTGAAATTCAAAGAAACGTACAAAGAGGAAATATCTGAAACATCCACAGGTACTTGGGAATCCTTCTCTAAACTCAATAGAATGGAAATTCATTTGAAGTCCTACAAGACAACACGGGACAGAATGGATCAAACTGTAACTGATGCTGAGAAGAACTTTAAAAAATGGAAGAATCGGTTACAGATAACTACTACTCCAGGTGACAAGAACATTACTGTAGTTATTACGAAGTACCGAGAATACAAAGCAAGGAAGAGGGAAAAGGAAAAGTCACTGGAAACTGAGAAGATAGTGGAGGTTGAAGATGAAGAGCGTGGAATAATTGAAGAATGATGCTTATCTATTTTTAGCATCAACTTAGTTTATCTCGTTTTCTTTTTTATTATCTTTAAAAGACTTTATTTTGTATTATGTTTAAACGGTTGTCTTCAAGAAACCGTTGTTTTGAACTTATTTTCAAGACTTTAAATAGTGTGGGGTAGAGAGCTCTCTCTCTCTCTCTCTTTTGGGCAAAATTTTATTTTCTCAAAAGAAAGACAAAAAATTTCTCTAAAATCTTTTTCTTTCGATATCAATATGCTATGGTGAATTATGCAGATATAATCTTTAAATTACAGTGCATAATCTTATTTTGTTTCTATGGATATGTCATCAGTGTATGTTTATATTGAAATGGTTATCGGTATTGAATTTCTTGATGTGAAATGTTGATTTGTGAATGAGCATTTTATGGTACATTTGGAAAGTTTTGCGATCATTATTATTGAAATTGATATTGTTTGAATACACCTTTCAAAGCTTTCTAGTTAAAAGCATTGCCTTTATTTGCTTTCTGGTTAAAAGCAACACATATTTAAATTCATTGCATATCATATAGGGTAGCTACCACCTTGTTTCAAAGCAAAGAATTAGAATAAAATATCATCATATCTGATTCAACTGTTGTTTACATTTTTCATCTCCATGGGCATTAGAATATAGAGTTAGGTGGCAAACTTGTGAACAAACAATATTTTCTTAGAGTTATTTATTCACTCTTTGAAACATTTAACCTTTAACCTTTTTTGATCCATTTATTTGTGTTATATCATATTATTATATTATTCATTATTTTGTTATATCTTCATATTTTTTGCCTATTTTCACTTTTATTTCATTTTTCAATCTCCTCCCTCTATACCCTTCCCACCACTTAACTCTTCTTAAGGTCATTTCTACAATCATATTCTTCATTATCCTCTTCCTATGATGAATCATTGAGTTAGGGTTAGGATAAGGTCATTAGAGTTATTTATTCATTGCTTTGACCTTTTTTGATCGATTTATTTGTGTTATATCATATTACTATATTATTCATTCTTCTATTATGTCTTCATATATTTTTTTGCCTATTTTCACGTTTACTTCATTTTTTAATCTCCTCCCTCCTTACCCTCTCCCACCACTTAACTCTTCTTAAGGTCATTTCTACAATTATATTCTTTATTATCCTCTTCCTACAATGAACCATTTAGTGTGCTTCGAAATGTCAATTAAAAATAATATACATAGTTTAATCTAGAAGTGTTTACTCTATCATTCATGGATTTTGAAAAAATCATACTATATATAATCATTGATTCATTAATATTTAACAATTATTGGTTAGAGTGAAGAGATATAGTTGCACATGTGTCTACTATGAATCAAATCTAATAATTTAATATATATTTTATTTTTAATAGATATATATTAAATTAAAAATAAATTTGTAATAAATAATCATTTTAATATAAACAATTTTATATTAATAATAAGAGAAGAAACATTGCCTACATGTAATATCTAACTTTTAATATTTTTGGTATACATTATATTTATTTTATTTATAAAATTTATTTAATATATAATAATTCGTAATATAACATTTATTAAATATGTTATTTATTTAAAAGTTAGTGATAAAAATTAGGTTTATGGTTATGGATAGTGTTAGGAGCATAGTTAGGGTTAGAGACAGGTCTAGGATTAAGATAATGGTTTAAAATTTATTGTTAGGGTTAGAGTTAGCGATAGGGTTAGGGTATGAGTTAGGGTTAGGGTTAGGTCATTAAAATAACTAAGTAACAATACTAAAACACTATAATTAACAAAACTTACATTTATTTTTATTCACATTAATAAAACTTCCATTTCTTTTTTATCAAATCTAAAAAAACAATAATTACAATACTATTAAGACAAGTACTAGCCACACTTGTTTTACTTTAGATTCCTATAAAGATTATTTTATTTTATTTAGATTATTTCTTGTGATTTTTTTTTTAATTTAATTTTAAGATTTATTTTAGTTTATTTATTTAAGGTTTTTTACTTTCACATTATCTAATAAATGTTTTATTATTATTATTTTTTTTGATGAATAGGCAGCTATCTATATTAATTCAAATATAAAGATACATATTCACAAAAAAGGGTGGGTGGTAAAAAGGCACACCCCAAGAATCAAATGGGCAGCGCCTAGAAAAAGCAATGGATCACATGGGCTAAGCCTAGAAATCCAAAATTACAAAGTAAATAAAAAGGCCATTAGAGGTGGCAGTAGTGCCGACAAAACCCGAGGAGGGTCTCTTTTCATCAAAATTTTCCCAGCCCACATCCGATTGGGGTGCAGGTGGCTTGTCCGAGGAGGAGGGACCCAACCATCATTAACATCTTTCTTCTATTTATCTTCTTCCCTCATGCCCAGGGGCAAGATTGCAAGCCTGAGGCCTTAATTTTTTTTACACCAATGGTTGGCCAGCCAAAGCCCAGTAGGAGGGGTCACCAAAGGGCCACCAGGTGCCACCACGCTCACCGAGCACCCGCCCGGCTACCCAGCTAGCCAGCCCGGAGGGAGAAACGGGTTTACGTTGAGGAGTCACCCGAATAGAGAGTGGGAATGGAGGACGTCTGGAGCACTGCTTAGGCCCCAGAGGCTGACCCGGTCCTTGAGGAAAGGTGGTAGTGAGGGACTCGAGCAAAATTTACAAGGGGGCATTACGATACGGTCTAGAGGAACGGTGAGCAACCTCCAGTGCAACTTTGTTAGCTTGCACTTGAACTTGTAAAAGCACATTAGAGAAAATCATAGCTTTAGCATTTAAAGATACATGAATATCCATTTGAGTATGTGAAAAAATGCAAGCATTTATGTCTTTCCAAATATTGAAGAGAATTTCCACCATGAAAGTGTGCCAAAGCTGGGTGAATTTTGCAGGAAATCTGGGAGAATCTCCTAGCAACACCATATGCCAAGAGAAAGGTTCTAGCTAAAAGGTCCAAAAAAAATCATGAATCCAAGTCCAAAGTTGTTGTTTGGGCTTTCCGGGACAAAACCACTTAAAAGATGCCCAAAATTCGGCTTGCCTAAAAGGGCATCAAGGGGGTCAGGACCCCAAAGTGAACATGACCGAGGAACCCACAAGCAAGCCTTGGAAAGAATACACCAAGAAAAGTGGGCAAGTTTTGGCTCAACACTTGAACCAAAGAGAGTGGCAACAAATCTTTGCACCGGACACTTGAAATTTTGGAGATTGAAGAAGCCACCTCTAGTTCAAACTCTGAATCATAGGAAAATGTGGTGAGAGCCACCTATAACCAAGCCGAGGCTTGTAGTTCCTGAAAGGGGTGTCTAGATACCACTTCCAATCTTTCCACTAATGTTTGGTCCCATGAATTCCAACCTTATGAAGCATTTCAGCAAGAATGGAATTCACCAGACCATCATAAGTAGCACGGTCCTGGTTATGAAGCCTGTATTGGGCATGAAAAGCTTCCCACGACATAATACACATGGTGGGTCTATGAAATATCTATTGCAGGGTCTGGATACCGTTTTTGTGAAATCTGAGCACCTTAAGCCTAAACGACTTAGCCAATGGCTAACCATTGCAAGAAAAAAGAGGCAACCACCAAATATTATGTTGGTTGAGAGAAAGACCATCTTGAAAACCAGAGCCAGTCCAATGGAGCCAAGGTTTGACAGCTTCCCAGGCTCGCCAGATACTTTTGGCCACAAATGTCCCAACAATCTGGACTGGTTCCTCCATGACCAGAAGGGTTTGAAAGCTAATCCCCTTCTAGGTAGGTCTATGGACAAGGAAGTCGGATTGAATACTATGCCCGAGAAGAATTTTCTAGGCCTTGTCCCCAGTAAGGGCACGAATAATCCATTTAACACACAAAGTAGTCCCTTGTCGTTGAGTAGACAACAACTTGAGACCTCTCGAGTCTTTGGGAAGGCAGCAAAATTCCCAAGCCACACGATGAAACCCTCTGTGAGACTCATAGGAGGCCTAGAGAAAGTCTCGAAGCAACTTCTCAAGCTTTCCATAGGCAGCTTTGGAGGAGGCCCAACAAGAAGAATAATAAACATGGGTGGCCGCCAGAATTTTGGAACACACCTAGAATTTCCTTGCCAAAGAGAGGGGCTTGGTAACCCAATAAGCAAGCTTCTGCTCAACTCTAGAGAGCACGACTTTCCAAAGTCAGCTGGTGATGCCTGAAAGGCAAAGGGAATTCCTAGAAACCAAAAAATTTCTCCAGGCCCAATCCACTTCCATCCATACTGTTGCAACCAAGGCAGAGAGGGCAAGATAGACTGTCGGTAACACAAAGTTTTATGCCACTGGATGGAAAAGCCGGAAGCAAGACAGAAGGTATTAAGACATTCAAGAGCCGCTGCAATGGATTCTTCTTCCTCCAGAAGGGTGAGGAATGAGTCATCAACAAAATGGCCATTAACAAGCTGAGCCTGAGAGTTGGGCAGAGAAATACCCTTGACCCGCTGCTGGGAGACTGTGTTAGCCAAGAGGTAACCAAAACCCTCAGCTGCAAGCACATACAAAGAGGGGGCTAGCGAGTACCCTTTCCGAATAGAACGAAAGAGTCCAAAGGCAGAGGATTGATGACCATTGATGGTGATACATGTTGAGGCATCTGCAAAGAGCATTCAAACAAATTGAATGAAATTGGGCCCAAAACCCAAAGCTTGCAGCATAGCAAGAATAAATGACCATTCAATGTAGTCATAGGCCTTGGCAAAGTCAATTTTAATGAACATGGCTTTCTAGTTTGAATGTCTGGCCCATTCCATGCCTTCCCAAACAACAATAATATTATCCAAAATAAATCTGGATTCGATAAACCCAGTTTGTTCTAGGCACACAATTTGAGGTAGAAGATGGCGGATTTTAAGAGCCAAAGCCTTGGCGATAATCTTGTAGGAGACATTAAGAAGCGTGATAGGTCTCCAGTTGCAAATGTCTTTTGGGTCACCCGGCTTAGGTATGAATTTTATGTTACCTTTATTAATTAAGTTACCTAGAGAATTAGAATGAAAAGCTTCTAAGTAAACTTGATGCTGATCGTGCCCAATATAGTCCAACATGGCTTTGTAGAATTCACAAGGGAACCCATCAATTCCTGGGGCTTTATCATCATCCATGGAATAGACAGCCTCTTTGAGATCATCAACTAATAATAGTTGATCACAAAAATTCTGAGCTGAAGAAAGCTTATTTGGCACAACAACAAGACAATCTTGAAGGGCTTTACTGCTCCTTTTGAGGCGTGAGTTCACGATGCCGGTGAGGTGCTGAACTCATAATGACACCTGAGAGTCACGGAGAATATCGGGGCAGCTTCGAGAGAAAGCACGAACACCATCTTTTGATTTTTAATGCCGGGGGGATGAGTGCCTTGCGTAGAGCCAAAACTCTTTGGAGGCAGCGATGCGCAATTTTTAGCCAATGTACCAGGGCTTTGATTTGCACACCTCTAGTAGCATAGTTTTCAACAATTTGTTTCTTGTGCCTTAATTCCGCCACCCTGACTTGCAATGATGGAGAAAAAGGGTTGGCCACCAAAGCCTCAGTAGGAGCACGAAGGTCAGCGGTGGTAGCCTCATAAGATCGCCAACGAAAAATAGCCAGCTGGTGCCCATAAATGTGCAAAAATTTAGCTGTGCAGATGATAGCCTCATTCCACTAATTAATTCAGCCTATATGATGAGCTGGTCTACACTCCAAATTCCAGACTTTGTGAATGTGGGCTAGGGTAGGCTTGTGACAAAGTAAAGACGTGTTTAAAAAAAAGAGTTTTAGAGTCTCCCATTCAATGCAAAAAGAAATGGGGAAGTGGTTTGGCAAGGTCACATCCACTAACGGCTTAACCAGGAGAGAGGAGCTGTCAAAAGAGAAAAAAGATTACACCGAGATCATGGCACAATCAAGGTGCTTAAATATTCTATCAGAACCGGCTCTGTAATTACACCAAGTGTGCCAAAGAGAATGAAAGGAATAAGTGACCGGTGTGGGATCAAAAGCCCCGATTGTACATGTAAAAACCAGCACCCTTTCCCGACTGCCCATTTGAATGGAAAGGTCGTCTTTACAATGGACAATATTTTCTACCATATTGAATTTCCCACATGAAGATAGCGGTAGCAATTGGTAAAGAATAAAAAATCCAACGCTAGAGCAAAGAGCATTCCACAACATCATTAGAAGCATAGACATTAATAATCCCAAAGGAATGATTATCAATGTTGAGAAGGATCTAGATGAGCCGATGAGTGGGATCAGACCCGTGGTCGACCACAGAAGAGTGCCTCCGTAGGGCCAAAAGGGTGACAACTCCGCCACACCTAGCATCATGAGTAGTACAAAACATTTTACTGGCTGGCCAAATAGAGCGACAAGCCGCAACAAGCAAAAAACCAAAAAATTTAACTTCTTGGAGAAAAAGCAGTTCAATACTAGAGTACTTACACAAGGTATCCCTGACAAAATACTTTCTAGAGAGGTCTGTCAGACCTCGAACATTCCATGAGAGGAACTTCATGAGTGAAACTCCTCCATTTTTTTGAAACCCGATTCCTCTTCATTCAAAGAAGAGAAATGATTTTGCAAAAATTCTGGCGGAACTGATCCAATCTGGATGGACAGAGAGGACATCCTCCACTTTTCATGAACATATTCCCCTTCTTCCCTAGGAGGGGAAGGACTGCGAGATCGCCTTTGAGCTCCCATCACAGGAGAAGAAACATTCGGTTGTGTTAACATGACAGTAGCTGATCGAGGCGTAGCCTTTGGCCTAGGTTGCTGTGAGACATAATCGGCTCCAACTAGAGCTTCTTTCCCCTTCAAAGAAGGGTTTGAAACATCTTTTACTGGTTTAGAGGTCATGGGAGCTGACCCAGAACCAGTGGACTTATTCTTTCAGTTCATAACCGTAGTTCATTTCGCATCAGGTTTGGCAATAGATGCAGTCACCGAACGAGGCTTTTTAGCATCTCGTGGCAGAGAAGGTGTACAAGGCACTGCCAAAGGGCAGTCCTTAATCTTGTGGTCCACTGACTGACACCTATAGCACATGTTGGGCAGATTAAAATATGTGACCTTCTAGGTGTGATGAAGAGCTCCAATTTAGATATCAATGGAGTCTTTCAAATCTTTGGAAAGGTCCACTTCCACACAAACCCTCTTCTGGGGTCGGGCCTGAAAGAACCTATCTGGCTCAATGCAAATAACCCTCCCTAGTGAGGAAGCTATATTATTCAAAAAAGGCACACAAGGCAAGGGTAAACCAGGAAATTCAATCCAGACTGGGACCCACGACTTAGCGTCATCCGAGACAACAAAATCATGGGTCCACGCCTAGAAAACTAACAAAGAAGACCAGACATACCAGGGCCCATGGGCTAAGATATCCTACAAATGATTGACCTCCACAAAGCGGAACAAAAAGAAACCCTTGCTTAAATTTTGGACCATATCAAGGCGGACCCCATGAGGGACCCAAGCCTTGTTAACCCATTCTTTAAGCACACTTTCAGGGGGAGTTCTCCCAACAAAATACCCAACAAGGGTGTATTGCTCAAGCCATTGACAAGCAGTATCAAAATATGGTAAAGGAAAAACCACATTAGCTGGTGAATCAGAGCACTTACCTCGTGAAAGACTTTTAGAACAAATTTTCGAGGAGGTTTGTTCGGAGGAGGAGCCATTGATCAACATCGTCGAACCACTAACACCAACAAGAACTGTTGGGTTAGAGCTAGTTGAAGGCATATTAAAACAAAAAAAACCACAATAAATGCATCCATATGTACACAAGAAAACACAAAACCCTACCTGTGCAGGATGTGCAGTGTCACGCAAGAGGGGCCAAGGGTGACTGCAGAAAACACAAAACCCTAGTAGAGCTCATACACCTTCCAATTCCTCGCAATATCTAATGATAACTCTTCAATTTTCACCTTTCCCTCATCTTATTTTATTTTTAAATTATTTTGTTTGTTTATATTGTTTACATTATTTTAATATAATAAATTATTTTTATTTATTTAATAGTTATATTATTTGAATTTAGTTTATTTATTTTAAAATTTATAAAGTTTTTAATCTATATGAATCTTATGTAATCAAGAATTCTTCTACTTTTGTCTATGGAATCATATGTAGGAGTAGTCCAAACTTTGTTTTAAAAACCTTCTTTAATCTAAGCCAAAAGATGTAACCTTGAAAAGCCATTTAGGAACCCTCACATTGGAATGAATGTTTCTTCGAAATCAATGATTATGAAAGAATGAAAGGAGGTTTGCTTTGCCTCGATATTAATCTTGGTTGTATACTCCCTATTATTTCGCTCCATTTGGAAAACAATTGTGTCTTGATCATCATGAATCCTTTCATCCCTTCCAATAATTCCTTGTACTTTAATCCATCATTGATCATCTCACAATGATGGATGACATCATTATTACAAATTTGGTTTAAAAAGTTTGTTTAGATCTTCCAAATCTTTGATATACTTGCTCATTTCCCTATCTAAGTTTATGAGGTGGTCTACAACACACATATGGATAGTATATGAGTCTAAAGAGTCTAGAATTGGCCATGCCATTAATAATACATTATTAATTTTCTAGATTTGTGCTCTCTATTTGTGAACTACATTTATAATGTTCATGGAATCCCTCTCAATTTCTATTTTTTTAATCCCTAAATAGTGACAAGTTTGAAGCTTGAGCATTAGGCCTTGTGCCTCAGCCTCATTATTCATTTCATCTTAAACTTTTAGAGAAGCAACAATAATTCAATTACCTTCTAATTCCCTTGTTAGATATCTTGATCGTGATTAACTTGGGTTCCCTCTTGAAGCTTTGTCAAAGTTCATTTTGGCCTAGCCATTAAAAGTTGATTACCACTTATTTTTGTTTCTTTGCCTAGGGTTGGAATAGACTCCAATCTCCCCATGGAGAAGAGATGTGAAGAGTTATTTTTATTTAGCTAGAGTTATTTTATTTTATTTATAATTATTTAAGAACTATTTTATTTTTATTTACTTAAGAGTTATTTTATAGTTTTAGTTTTTTTTAAATATATTCAATTCTAAATAGTTTTTTTAAAACACAATCATGATATGATAATGTGTGATGTCATTATAGAACTAATCTCTACATCATTATTTTTATGGTTGTGAAATGTGTGTAATTAGTCAACACGTCCAAAAATTGGTTGAACAATCAAACTTGTCTACAATAGACTTGTTATGTTCATGCTACTTAGTGGACTTTCTTTATGATAATAAATTGTTGAGTGGAGATCAAATAGTTGAGGTGTTGAAGGAAATGGATAATTTTTATAGATTTAAGTGCTAATTTACCCATTGTATACATTAGCTCGATAACATGTAAATCATAGAGGTTAGAGGTGGATTGCCTTGTAATTAGAGTTGTCTCTTCAAGTTTGCTCCAAGTTATTAGACTACCATTTCCTCTATTTAATAAACACAAATGGAAGAAAACTACTCATATTACCACTATTATCAAAAAAAAATCATGATGATAAATTTTTATTTTTCCTTAAAACAAACCTATATTATTAATTGTACTCAACTTTGACACTAAAATGAAGATCTATGAGAGACATGTAGACATTAAAGCCATTAAAACACATGTAGTCACATTTAGCTTTTGAGTACATGTTTTAGAAGTACTTAAACTTAGGGATCTACCATAAGTTTAAACAATAGCCCACTAATAGATCTAAGAATAGTTAAACTTAGGGCTAAGTTGATAGATGAAGAGCTATATGAGTATATGGAACTCCTCATTGAGATTGTAGGCATCTTTACCTATAAGTATTTAAACATGTTTGAGTTGGACTCTTGCATTTTTGTTCATAACCTAGTCATAAAGCCCAATGAAAAACTAGAATCAAGTAGAAATTTCAATAACAATCAAACTTAAAGTGGTAAAAAAGAATTGACGAAAATTCTTAGCATTGGCTTCATCAGACCAATATACTATTTAACATGGATATTTGTAAGAGTTGGTATATAATGCTTTATACCATGCAAGATCTGGATGAAGAAGCCACCCAAGATCTAGGAACTTCTATTAAAGTACAAGAGAGATCAACTATGATGGAATAATGTTATTTTATCAAAGGATGCAAATGGTAGATTATAGTGTATTGAATTACAAATGAGGACCCCTTGGTTATATAACCAAGGTGAGACATAGGATTATACAATCTTATCATGATAAGTGCCTTAATCCTATGACATGAGACAACTAATATCAAATGATCTAAGACACAAGAAGTAAATGATATAAGATAAGATAAGATCTAATGTCAACTAAGACTTATAAAGAGATTCCTAGGACCTAAATAAACTTAAAATGTGAATAGGACCTACCAAGTGAACTGGTTAGGTAAAACACCTTATTCACATCAATAACATTAAACATAGTCTTGATGCTCAATAATGGGAAGGTTTGAATATGATTTAATTTTGTAGGAATACTCAAGATCACCAAGAGGGGGGGTGAATCAATGATGCACAAAGCAAAGTAACTATGCAAATTTTAAAAGCACAAACTTCAATTAAGACACACAAGAATCATCATGACATAATAAGTGGAAAACCCTAGAATGGGAAAAACCACTATCTAAGTTGGACCAATCCAATCCTCACAAATTGTTCACTATTAGGTCTCATTGACCAAACTCTAATTGAGTACAATAGAACACCAACTCTAGAAATGACAGGAGCACCAACTCCAATAAGTAATGAAAGACAAAAATATAGAGTACTACTCTATTTACAATACATTCCAAATTTTGTGTCACATACAAATATTCAATACTTGACTCTTCTTGCATACATGGATAACATTTTCTTTACAAGACTCCTCTCAGAAAATACAAACAAGGTTTATACTGATGTATGTATAAACAATAAATTCCTTTGTTGACACCTTGACCACAATCATCAAATGACACAAAGAACAACTTTTACACAAGTATATATCTTCTATTAAGACAATCAACTTTAGGAAGGTTCGTATTACATCCACATGGATATTACACATCCAGAGCACTATAACATACTATCCAATCAAACTCCAATGATCTCAGTTAAATCACACTTATGTGTAAATCACATAGCGTTGTTATTCAAATCTCTTTCTCTGTGTTTGATCATGACAAGAGCATGTTATCATAGTCTTAAAAAACTTGGTTAGAAGTCACTCTAAATACTAGAAATCATACTAGACTATGAAAAGAGAGCAAACTCCATGGATATAGAGAAAAGCATGTAATATTTTGTATATTGTTATCCAATTCTCTTCTCTCTATGATTTAACTTCATAGAAACTTGATATCGACACCTTCCATACTCTTTCATCAACCCATTCACGGTTCAAGAAGCACTAAATGTATTGAGAAAGATCCCAATTCTATCATTGTTCCAATGCAGTTACAAAATTGTGTTAACTAACTAAATGGAAAAGACTCCAAAATGCCTGTCAAAGTTAGATCATAGAAGAGTAAGCATTATTGAGTTTCAAAATTGTACCATTGATCTTTGTCTCCCACCAATGTACCAAACAAAAAATATCTATTGATTTTTCACTAGGTGGTATAATATGAACTACTAACTTGTTAGGCCAGTTAACCAAGAAGAGAGGGTCGGTGACCAATGTGTTTAATACCCTTAAGATTTCACTTAAGTGACTTTCTACCTATTTTAGCAAGCCAATCATCAATTATAACATAAAGTGAATTTAGTTTTGACAACCTTCAAAAACCCTAGGTTTTTAGGGTTCTTAGGTTAAAGGATATGGAAATTTCAATAATTAAAACCATAAACCTTTGAATGATCAACAATGGCCTTTTGTGTCACCATTATGAAACACAATAAAATGAGGAACAATGAAAATTCAATCACCAAACACCATCAACCTGCACCATCAATCTTTCCTTTGTAACATCATGGCAAGTTCCTTTGCATCTTGCATCAAAGGCACACATCAACAAAACACCTTGCAACAACACCATAAGCAACTCTGTCCACTTTTGCATCAACCATAAGCCTACACTAACAACATTTTCTTTGTTTTATCTTCATTTCTTGAAAGAACAATAATTTTTTTCTTTTCTTTATATGATTTCTTTATATTCATTTCTCTTATTGTTGGGGTTTGAAAGAACATTATTTTTTATGGGTTTTTGAGTTTCTCTTCTTATGTTTTTTAAGTTCTTCACTTGGTTATTTATTGAGCTTTTATTTATCTTTTATTAGGTTAGTTATTTTTATTTGTTTCTTTCTTGTTTCTCTTGTTTGCTACCAAATTCTTTGGTCTTAGTTGTCAAGTTTAGTCTAACTTGACACCTTTTTTTTTGGGTCAACCCCCCTCCCCTTTCTCCTTCTCTCTCCCTTTTTATTCCTTACTTGGTCTGCAGCTATTCATTTTTCATTTTGCTCTCTTATCCTGATGATGAATCACAGAGTGTGATTCAAAAAAATTTCTAATGCAAAAAGTTTAGACACAATCTAATCCAAAAAAAATTTTAGCAAAAAAAGGAATGAATGAGCATCAATACTAATGAATAACAATGGCAAACTTTCATTATGATTCAACGTGCATCAACCATGATAAAGCACCTTTGACATCAATTGACATCAATGACAAATCAAACCAAAAAAATTAAGAGACATTAACAAGGTATATCCTAAGGACAATTTTCCTCTCTCTTCTATAGATTAGGTTGTCAATTTAATGATCAACTACAAGATGATGTCTCTCATGGATGGTTTTTTGGATCTAGAAAGTTTTTTTGGCTATTGCCAGGTCCACATTAGAAAATATGATCAAAATAATTTTATGTTCATTATAGCATGAGGAACCCTTTTTGCATAGTAATGCCCTTCAAATTGAAAACACAAAGGCTACAAATCATAGGGTTATGACACATATATTTCGTGACCACCTCCAAAATATGATGGAATCTTGTGTTGATAAACTAGATAAATATAATGAGAGGGAAAATAACACCAAGGAATTATGTGTTCTCTTTACCAAATTACACAAATATAAAGTTAGATTGAATCTAAAAAATTATGTGTTGGACATCAGAGCTATGGAATCGATAGGCTTTATTGTATCATAATGAGGGATAGGCATATCTTTACAAGGTTAAAGTGATCTTTGATGTGACACCCCTACTACCAAGATTATATTTAGGTCTCTTTAAGGTTATATAGGGCCATATAATGTTTCATAGCCAACCTTACATTCAAAATCCATATGATCAATAACTTGGTGAAGAAGGAAACATTAATAACATGGATGATTAATTGTCAAAATGCTTTCAACCAAGTGGAAAAAAAATCTTCATGTTCCCCCGATTCTCATGCTACCAAAATAATATTGGCCCCTAATTTTATATTTCAGGGTGAAAAACATTTTCACACAATGCATATTGGGAAAAGGATGACTATGGAAAAGAGAATGATATAATTTATTAATAGGACTCTACTTGACTATGAAAATATTTATACCCAAGAAGAAAAATAATGTATGGCTACAGTGTTTGCAACATGGTGCTTAAGCAACATTATATATTAAACTGAGAGACATAACTCATCATATTAGAATCATTGTGAACATTCCTCACACAAACCATGTTTCCTTACCCTACTTAATGAATTTAAGCTCACCAATATAAATTACTATTCCATGAAGGGATAAGTGATCACCAACTAGTTGTCAAATAATATAGTTCCTTCAATTGAATTGATAAACAAGGATTTTCATAATGAAGATATATGTGTTATTGAGCTCATGAATTATGCTTCCTTATTGTGATATGGACATATTGTTAGATACTTAATCGATCAAACTTGCCTTGAAAATTCTACCACTTTTAGGAAGAAATGGATGTGTCTCTTAGCATCAAAATAAGTGACCCTTAATAACACCTTATACAAGAGAGGCCTAGATAGGTTTCTCCTATGTTGCATAAATAAGAAATAGGTTTATAAAATTCTAAAAGAATGTCATGGTGGTATATGTGGAGGACCTTTTGATGGTCACGTCACAACAAGAAAACATCATTAACTAGGCTATTTTGGACTAATATTGAAGTAGCTATAATAAAATGTCCCAAATGTTAAATATTTGCACATAAAGCATTCCCATACATGGGATACTAAACCCATTACCACTCCATGGATATTCTTTATGTGGGAGTTGGATCTTGTTGGAAATATTTCACTATCATCACTAATGACCATAACAACTGAATACTTTATGAATTGGTTAGATTCAAATCCATCCAATTTTAATTCAGGAAGGATAATCACAAAGCTCACATTAAATACAATCATCTATAGATTTTAGGTAATACAAGTCATTATCATGGACAATGTCTTATCATTTAAAATTTGCAATTTTAGGAATTATGTGAAAAATTTCACATCAACCATAAATTTTCCTTTGTACATTATTCCTAATGAAATAGGCAAGTGGAGGCCACCAACAAACCTCTAAAGTAAATAACAACTAAAATAGTCAAAGAATATAAGAGGGATTAGCACTTGCAATTATATCTCTCTTTAAGCCTACAAGACTAGTGTGCAAATGAACACAGGAACAACTCTGTATGCACTCATGCTCAAGTCCAAATCACTCTTAGCATTATATTTTAAAGTATCCATCATCATCTTTCTCTACAATATATTTTAGATCATGAGGAATAATAAGTAGCTAGGTTTTCCAAACTTGGCATGTTAGATGAAAAGTGACTTGTCATTCTAGTCCAAATGCGAAATCTTTCCTAACACATTTTGGTGTAGGAGCACCTAGGAGGCATTTGGAAACACTAGGCAAAATTTGGAAGCCTAGGAAGAATTTTGTGATTTTGATGTTTAAGGTCATGTTGACCATTTAGTTTTGAGTTGTGAGATGTTAGAAGATGTTAGGATGAAGGTTGATCAGTAACTTATAGTTGAGTGGATGAGTTTCTTAGTTTGTTTCACTAGGTTTCACTAGGAGTCAGAAATAAAGTCCAAAATGTTGCATTTGTGCAATTTTGGCCTATTGTGGTGGTTAAGTCCGACCAATGGAGAGGTAACCACCTTGGAAGCCTTTAAAAGGTAGTCCTCGAACTGGAATGAGGGTTGGAAAAAGCATTGTATTTGTTTGAGTTTATTGTTCATATGAAAGAGCATTGAATTTCTTGCAATTTTCTAGTTTTAGTACTTAATTGTGTGTTAATGGAGGGTTCCAGGCTGTGAGCAGTGTGTGGAACATGTGGTATCTATCTTACAAGCTTTGTGTGGTCATTGGTGGTGTTGTTTCATCGTTGCATAGTTTTGTTCTAGTAGGTTTTGTTCTTTTTATTGCTGATCAGTTTAGTAGACTGTTATTCATGGAGTCTTAGACCTCTGTTTTCCACTATACCTGGTGTATAGCCATGGGGAAATGAGGCTAAGCTCCATGCTTGTATATAGGATAGGTTTAGGAGATTGTAGGAAGCATGGTTACATGGTAAAGGTCTTCTCCTAGGCGAGCTTGACTGTGCCCGGCTAGGAAAGACAGTGCAAACCAAGCCCTAACATTGCAGGGGTGCTAATTCCCTATCAACCCAAGGTGTGTGGTGGAAGCAGGAGACCTTACAAAGGTTTTTCAGGAAGGCAAAGTCTTCACCAGTCCATTTGGTGGCTGAAAGAAGCAGACAGTTCACGGTGAGGTCAAGAAATGGCCTAAAAAGCCCTAATTCTCACAAAATCAGGGTTACGCCTGTGTACGGACTGAGAAAGCCTGAAACCTCAAAAATCCTTGAGAGGTTAGAAAATGAACTAGGGTCTCAGAAGGAAGTTTGTGGTGTTCATTAGTCAGATAGGAGATTTAGCCTATTCTCTCGGGTTAAGAGGCCTAATAGGGGCTCAAGGGCTAGTAGCCCTTCTTAAACCCTAGAATAGGGTTTGGTGGAAGCGATGAGGAATTGAAGTCTTGTGATTGATCAAGAACCATAGAGGGATGGTTTTGAAGCTATAGAAGACACCACATGCCCCTGCAACAAGTTAGTGAGGTTTGGAGAGTTAGCTAGCCTTTAGGAAGATTAAGGGCTAAGGAGAGAATGGAGGAGAAAGCACCAAGATTGGCTTGGTTAGGTGAATGTAGATGATAGGAGGGTTGGCCAGGAGAACCAGGGGTGCCTAACAATCTATAGGGCCTATAGGTTAAGAAGGTGGAGAGTGACACCAAAGGGGTTTGCCAAGGTGTGACCCAGAGCATGGGATAGTGAGTGTTCCATCCAACCCTACCCTATCACATTTAAGTCAAAAGTACAAGAAGAAAGTATTTCATTGGCCCATAAAATTTAAAAACCTTTTACTTAGAATATAACTTCATCAATAAAAGGGTCGACGAAGGCCAAAAATTAGATCAAGTTAGCAAGGTCCATACATAGATAAGGAGGATGTGGGTAATGTTGATTTCCTCTTATGCACTATGGAGGGTGAGGGATTTGGTGAAATTTCCAAAGCACTTGACCTTATTAATTAATATGTATAAAAATTAAAAAGAAAAAGAAAAAGATCCATGAGTATTGTATTTTTTTCACCCTTCATTATGTCATGTAATTTGATTGCTCTTTTCTTAGTTTCATCCTATCAAAGTTAGTTTCTAGTATGCTTGCTAGGTCATAGGATCCCTATTCAGATTATGTCATTTATCCCCTACTTTCCTAGTTCTAAATAATAAAACCTTTGAGCATTAAATTAATTTTTAACTTAGCTTGTAATATTTCCTAAGGACTTTTGTATTAGGTAATTTAGTCTATAGTACTATGTAGAAGCAAACAAGTAATTATCCCCAACTCTCCTCGATAGGAGGGGAGACTTATAAGATAATAGGTACCGATTTGGTTGAGTTTGGCCCCTTATCCACCTTATCTTTTCCTTAGTAATAACCCTTGCACCTTACTATTATCATCCAGGTTGGATTAATTAAGCAAGGACAACACTCCAAAATAAAAGCTAATATGAAAGCTAAAGAAAATAAAAAAGAAAGAAAAAGGAAATAGCTAAAAGGAATCTTTAAGAAAAACACACAAACACATAAGTTAGGAAAAACAACCAAGAGTCCTACTTGTCTTTCAAATACCATCCTTGCTAAGTGTTGGTGTTTTTTCTAGTTGAACCTTCAAAATCCTCTAAAGGATAGCTAGTCCTTATGCTTAAGAACTTCAAGATTAGTCACCAACGAACAAGAGATGGATTCTACACTTTTCTCCCCTTCACTTCAGGCTTTGTTAAACCTAGGAGAGTAATACCATGCAATGTACCTATGAATTTATGTAGCCAAATGACCACGTACATTGCAAATAACAAATGAATTCTCATATGATAACTCAATAAATGGAGTATTTCAAAAGGATGGCTAATCCTTCACAACACTCAACATTCAAAGCATGAGAATATGGAAGTACATTGCACTTCCAAAAACCAAACATAGAACAAAAGCATTTAAAAGTTGTTTGAATTTAAATATTGTCTTTGAGGTTGGGGAAAGACAACTATGCAAGACTATTGCCTACCTTGGGCTACAGAGTCACATATCATGCACATAATATCACAATACTATAACATAATCTTGATGAACTTCAAGCTTCTAGCACATTATGACAAAAAGGTTTGCTTAAGCCTATCATGGAATTATACTTAGTAATCCATTTGAAAATACAATACCCTCATTACCTACTTGCAAGCATTTACACCGCTACTTGAATGGAAAGCAAAGGCCGGGTCGCGGAGCACACCATAAAAACTCAAGCTTATATTTTGCACGGTGTATTGTTTTAAATCTTTTCCCTTTTGTTGTGTATGGTATTGCTGCAACGTGTTGGAGGACCTTTTGGTTCATTAGGGAAAAGTGGAATAAATTGGGAAATCTTTTTGTAGGCGTTTCCTAAACTTTTGTAGAAGACTGGAAAACACACTGTGTTTTCAAACAGTAAGCTTTTAGCAATTCTTAGGCCAAGAATGGAAACCTAACCATTTCCAAAAACTTTGTAAAAGTGATTTCCTGACATTTTGAGGGGGTTGGAAGATTTTTGGCGTGGCTGTTTCATGAGAGCAAGGGAAAGACAGTGATTTTGGGTTGAAAAATACAGATTTTTTGATTTTTGCGTTGGAAACAGCAATTAGATGTTTTAAATAAAGCATTTTTTGGTTTGTATATTATGTAGAGGATCTCTTTGAATCAGTTTTGTGTCACTTTAGTTAGAAAATCCATCGCTGTTTACTGTTTTTGTACATTTTCTATTTTTTTTCTCTTATTTCTGTTTTATCTGAAATTGGTGAAAATGGGGTCTTAGGCCGTGTTCTTTCTGTGCCAGCAAGCATGGGCATGTTGGGAAGGTGGAAAAGATCCTTATCTGTATATAGGCTAGCATTAGGAAGTGGTAGGAACTTGTATAGCATGCTAAAGATCTATTCCTAGGCGAGCAGTTCATGCCCGGTTAGGAAAGATTCAGAAATAGTGCTACAAAATGTGCAGGGGTGACTAATTATTGGAAACCTAAGGTGTGAAAAGGTTGTTGGGGACCTTGCAAAGGTCTGATAGGTGGCAGGAGACATTCCCAAGTCCTCTGGAGGAAGAAGAAAGGAGACAGTCCTCCTTGTATCCAAGAAAAGGCTTAAAAAGCCCCAAAATTCTCAAAATCTAGAATATCCCTGTGTACGGCTTGACAGGTGCTGAAACCAAGAAAATCTTGTAGTGCTCCAAAATTGAGCCAGGGTTCCTTCTCTGTGACTATGGTATTCTTGTAGCAGGGAGGAGTATTAAACATTTTTCTTGAGGAAGAAGGCCTAATTCTTGTAGCCTTTCCAAACCCTAAGCTAGGGTTTAAGGAAAGCGATAGGAGAATGGAGTTTTGAGCTTGGATAGGGAGCATTCCTAGACTATTTTGAAGGCAAGAAAAGCTATGCACACCCCTGCAACATTGTTAGGAGGATTTAGAGGTTGACTAGTCTTTAGAGGGATTAAGGACTAGGTGGAGAAAATGTGGAAAAGCATCAAGAATGACTTTGGAGCAGAAAACTGAAATTAATAGCAAGGTTGGCAAATGACCAGGGGTGCCTAAATTGTTTTAGGACCTATAGGTTGAAGTTAATTGGGTGGCCCGAGGGGTTTATATATCTGGACCCTAAGCGTTGAGCCAGGATTGACTCAATCCAGCGACCCTGTCGGCCTTACCTCCTAGCTTATATCAGTTTCGTACTTGAGAGATAGTACCTAGCTGGTTTGAGACTGCTTCTTCATTTAGAGGTTGCAGACAGAGCTCATTTGGAGATGGAATTCATTTGACGTCTTCTAATTTTGGTTGGGTAACTTGTTATTTTCAGTATTTGATCATTTTGGTGAGTTTTTATCAGTTTTTTCATGTTGTTGGTTTGGTGCTTGGCTGAAGCACGTTTTGACTCATATCTCTTTGAAGGATTTTTTGATGGTTCTGGGTATTGGCTCTATGGATTCTCCTATCTAGGGTTCCCCTCTACTCTTGGTCTTGTAATTTTTGGTGAAGTTGCTGATTTTCTAGATCAGGTCGCCCATCTCAAGGAGGTTGTACCATTTCCAAAATTGCATTGGGAAACATGCAAAATAATCAGAGCTGTTTTGGAGGAGTTTGTCACTTGGTACTTGGTCGCTCAATCCCTATGCCTCGTTTGCCTTCAATTTGAGGTCGATTGGAGGTGATTTGGTGAAGTTATGAGCATTTTGGTGATCTAGGGCATCGCTGGTTTGATTTTCTGATCGCTGCCATTTTATATCACACTTGGTATTTTCCTCTTTTTCGCTATATTTCATATGTTGGATATCTTGTACTTGTTTGAAGTTCATTTTCCTAACATTTTGGAGTGCTTTAGATATCTATATCTCATTGTATTTGTAGATTGTTCACCATATTGTAATGCTAAATCAGCAGTACTGATCAACTCTTTACTTTCTGCACTTTACTTTTGTATTACCACTTTTAGTGGAAGAGATAGGCCTCGCCGTCTATTTAATTTACAACACTTTACTTTCTTGTACTGCCCGTTGAAAAACGGAAGGGGTCGGCTAGCCGCCCAAACATTTACTTTCCAATACTTTGTATTTCACTCCCATTGAAGAAGTGGTCGAGTTGCATTGCATATCATGTTGATTGGCTAAGCCGTCTATACACTCCCACTGAATAAGTGGTCGAGTTGCATTTGCATATCTTTCTGATCAACTGAGTCGTCTCTCATATTGTACTCTTCAACATTCTCATTTTTACAAGCTAACGATCCCCTTTCCACCGTATGCTCTCACCTTGCCCACACTGGGATCTGGGTAATTAGAAAGTGAAGAGTTACTTTCAATTGGTTTATTTGGATTTTCTAATGCTAGCGGGTGAAGTTGTTGTGAAAAACTGGAAAACAATTATAAGGGGATATTTCATTTTGCCCCTCCAAAACAAGGCGCTCCTCTAGCAACTTGGGTGCTCCACCCTAGGTCAAAACAATAACAAAACTGCCTTCCTCAAGTCGCCAAGGCTGATATAAAAATCTGAGCGTGAAGATCTAACAAAAAAACTCCATTGAAGCGCAAGTAAACCTCCGTCATGAAGTCCTCCACTGAAGAGCTAGGTTTTCGTCGAACTCCTCTATTATTCTCAAGGGTTTTCGTCCTTGGAATAGTTGCAAAATTGCAGACTAGAAAGTAGAAATAATTCACCATGATATCTTCAAACCTCCAAATGATCTTGTTTATATAGCAATCACTCCTTGTTTTCCCAATTAGGTCAGCCCAATTTGGTCGCCACTCTTTATCATTTAAATTTTTTGCTTTTATTTTATTTTCACCCCTCTACTTGGGCGCCAAACTTCTCTTTTGAATTTTTCTTTTTATTTTTATTTTTTATTTCTCCTTTTGAGTTGCCAGCTTTTATTAATTTTTCTTTTATTTTTTTCCCCCCTTATACCTCCCAAAAGGGCCACCCAAGCCCAAATAAATTATAAAAATATTTAAGGCGCCAAAATTCAAAATTAAATATTGTTTTCTTCCTCCCCTTGGGCACCAATATTCAAAAATAATGACATATTATTCACTTAATTTCCCCTTGTTCGCTTTCAAAAGGGACATTACACATCCATCCATGGACACATGTTGTGCAAAGATTTACCTAATAGTTCAACAACTAAGAATACACCCAATGAAATCAATGATCTAGGTTCTTCCAAAGACTTCCACAAATATGAGTACTCTATGAATTTTGGCAAGCTTGGGCTCTTAGGTCCAAAACTCACATGACACTATGCCTTATAGCACTCTACAAATGCAAGCATCCTTGTAAATTCTAAACTATTAGAGGTCCCAATTCCAAACTTGACATGTTAAACTCATAGACAACAAGTTTCACCATTTTTTAAGGACACAAGTCAGCTAGAAATCAACCCTGAGGGAATCAATGGTTAAAAATCACTCCAAAGGATTTAAGGATGAAATTTCTTCTAGTAAATTAAGGGTCTAGAATTGCTCTAACAAATCAATGGTGTGGATTTACAGAAAATTAATACAATGTTATAAGAAATAGGAATAACCTCCACTCTTGAAGCAAGATTTGGCTAACTCACTTCCTGTGAAGAGAATTAAGTCTAGGCAAGGCAATTATGAATCATGATTCAAACTTCAAAGCCTTGGCAATGAGGCTTATTGTTGTAGGAATTTCCATAATTTCATGTGGCCTTGGCATTCAAGTTCTTAGCACAATCTATAGGTATATAACTACAGAACTAACATTCTAAATCGATGTCTTTTAATCAATATGACCATATTAGCTAGAGTATTTATAGGACCAAATTGTTAGTCTCACTAGTTAATCAAGAAAAGAACACAATGTTTTCTTACCAAGACAATACCAAGACCTTACAAATAAAGCTTAGCTTCACCAGTAATTATCAAGATATTTTAAGAGATAGCAATAGAATCTCTTGTATATAATTCGACACAAAATTGTCTATTATACCTAGGTGAATAAGATTATTATAGACTCTATTTAATTAATTAAACTAAAATTATTCAAGAATTTATATAACCACACATTATAAAGGTTTACATAATTTTAGGTCTCTATCCTTCACAACAACTTTTGCTATCTCTTTCTTCATTTGAACAAGAACATCAAGACTATCCTTCTCCCTTCACGGGTCTAGCAAACTGTTGTTGTATCATTCATAAAGAGTTCAAGATGTCTCTAATGTCACTCAATCCATTTATCTACAAACAAGCTAGAAAACATCAATTTTTATAGTACTTCCAAAAACTATGACTACTAGCCACTTGACCTAATCATCTAGACCTAACCAATTATCAATTACCAAAATGAACTATATAAGAATTGAAACATAAGGTCACTTATCACCAAATCCTTTTGCCAGGTTACTTAATTTAGAGGCAATCCAAGTCTCAAACTTGCTTTTCCACCTTGCTGCCCTTACAACAAGGTACTTTGTTACATGAGGTTGCCAATGAGGTGCTTGGCACTCGAAGAATTCATGACTAGTCTACAAATGTGAAACTTTTAGATTACAAAGTGTGCATTATCATATCCATAACTCAACCAACCCAAGATCGAGACTTGTTGGCTATAATCCATACATGCGCAAACTTGTACTAAACACAGTCTAGACATTCACTAGACACACAATACAATTCAGGAAGGCTAAAACCTCTCCAATAGGCCCAAGCACATGTGGCCAAGGAAGCTTCTTGTTGTACCACAACAAGGAAATCATCCTACTATAATAGGGAAACATCATCTTGCTACAACAAGAATGACCACCATCCCACTACAACAAAAATAGCCACCATCCGGCTACAACCAAGATAGTTGTGAAGTTGTGCTCACCACCATGGGTGGCTATAAAACTCCATAGAGGCTTCATGACTAATTAGTACATTTCACACATTGCACATCCCACACTTATCAATTTATACTCACACACACGAATCATCTTGCAAACTTGACACCACAAGACACAAGACTACATATAAATAATTCAATCACAAATTTACATGTCGGATTCTACCCAAACACATTAGACAAAACACTGATCTAAGGCGTATTTAATATTTACAAATCCCAGTAGTACATTATACCTTATTAGGAATTTTGACAACTCCTTTCTTTAAATTGATGCATTGCCTTTACTTGCCTCGAACACAATTGTCTCATGCACTAGTATCCCTCTAATTTAGCAACCTACATCCATTGATTCCTCCAAGTATTTATAGAGTCATCTAAGCCCTCTTCTCTCTAGATTTTACTAGCTAATTTGTGTAGTGCCTCAAATTTTTCTAAATTTCTATCATTAGTCATGAAATTATTTCGTCTCTTGGGACTCCTGCCATACAAGTTCTTGTCTTTGTTTGATTGGCTAAATTCACAATAGTGAATTTTAAATTGAGGTCTCTATGTTTTTCTCGACAAAACACATTCATTGGTTCTCCAAACTTAATTACTTTAGCGCATTACCCTCAATTCTCATGTATACTATTTGGATCATGCAATCAAGATTCTCTTGGTAGCATTCTTTGTGGACAACTTGTCTTTCTATGTATCCCCTTTGACATCTTGTCTCTCAGGTTTCTCTTCGGTGGACTTGCTTATGCACAATTATCTAACACCAATGAACTCCCATGAAATAGAGCATCTCTCTCTCCCCCCCCCCCTCGTTTCAACATGGTATGTCCCATCTATGTCATCAGACACCTACATAGACAATCCATCAAGGCATCATGTCTCATGAAAAATCTAAGGAAATATATATATGAATTCTCGAACAAACATGAATCTGAAATACTTAAATTTGAAGTTAATTACTCTGATTTCTTGTCAACGCTTCTTGCACACTCAAATGATAGCATTCACTCATCTTCCAAATGGCATTGATTCAAAATTTAAGACTATAATCCTCAATCATGATTCATAGGATAGTCTATTATTCATAAAATATTACATTCATAAGACAGACATACATACATACATACATACATACATTACAATACATACATACCAATACAATACAATACATTACATTACAATACAATACAATACAATACAATACATACATACATACATACATACATACATACATACATTACAATACAATACAATTTATACATACATACATACATACAATACAGTACTGACGCAGGCCTTTACACAAGACATTTTTGCGCATGAAGATGTCGCCGATGGCTGTTAGTTTTATGGGTTCACGGAAAAACTCAAATATAGTCCATTATATTCAATTACAAGGTCCTCAAGATTTTATCTTACTTTGCCAATTCTTTGGCATCTACCCTCATATATGTGGTGTGGTTCAATGCAGCTAAAATGTGCATGAAACATTAAAAAAGCTGTGGGTTCATCCCAAACGAACCATTCAAAACCATGCCGAACTTGCAACAAACCCATCCAGCTTTTGCTTTTTACTTTTTAAAATTTCAAATTTGACTTTGACTATGAAAAACCAAAACGAATCCCTAATCTTAAAAGTGCCATCTAAACCATTTAAAACACTAAAACAATCTCATTTCACCTCATTTTGATTACAAAAGACAAATAACATTCCCTTTTGCTTAACTTTCATTCTTTTTGGTCATTACACAATGAGAGCTAAAGATCGATTGTCAAAGGTTCCAAAGCGGTTGCACTGGTATTCCAATCCCATGTGTGAGAATCAATTAGCTACCAAGAAGATCATAGAAGAATATTTTTGAAAAGAGGTTAAAAAAAAATTCTACATTTTTGTTTTACAAACAAACTCTATATTCTTAAAACATTTAAAAAGTTTGGTTTTATATAAATATTTTTTGTTTTCATTTGTTTTGAATTTGTTTTTATAAAACTTGTTGCCATAGGAATTACGATGGCAGCTAATTCTAGCTCTATGGGCTGATCCTACTTCAAAATAGACCCATATTCTCCTCTTCGAAAGTATGTTGATATGATACAATTGTTTCCCAAGAGTAGAGGATATATTTGGATTTGTAAAAGGTGTGGTTTCAAGTATTCAAGCTCATATAGTCGAGTGAAAACCCATTTTTGTGGCATTCCCGAACAAAGCATCAAAGATTTCACTAGAAAGAATGGTGTACCTTTGCCATCAGTACAAGCAATATTATATACTAATAAGAGCAAGTAGATGAAGTAGCAGACTGTACAGCAAATCATGCAAAAAGATCTCAAGGAATGAAGCCCCTTATACCCCCCCTTATACCCCCATCTAATCCTAGTGTTATAGTAGAGCGCCACCCATTTTTTACCACCCCTCAAGAACAAACCCTTACAAATAAGAGACCAAAGGGGCCTTTGGAAATGGCATTTCAAAATGAATCTCAAGAGATTGTCGATCAACACATAGCAAAGTGTATCCATGCAAATAGGTTGGCTTTCAATGTTGTTCACTCACCATATTGGCAAGAAACAATGACAAAAATTAATGAGGCTCCAAAAGGGTACAAGAGCCTAGGTTATCAGGTTTGTGGTACCATATTGGAAAAGGAGGTCAAGTCTGTAAAAGATTTATTTAAGCCCATAAGGAATTTGTGGGCCGAGACAAGAGTGCCCATCATCTCCCATGGATGGAAGGATATTAAAATTCAGCCCTTAATGATGTGATTGAAATACCCCTTCAAGGACAATGTTTTTGAGAGTTGTGGATTGTGAGAAGGTAAATGATAGCCAATTATTGCTAACATTCTCGTCATAGCCATTGAGGAATGTGGCCTCATAATGTTATTCAAGCCATAACAAACAACACAAAGAATTGTAGAGTTGTTGGTTTGTTGGTTGAGAAACATTACTCACACATCTTTTGAACATTTTGTGTTGTCCACTCCCTCAACCTTATGCTACAAAAGATTGGCAACAAAATTGATTAGATCAAAAAATTGTATGCAAGGATTGAAGAGATCTAAATGTTCATTACCAACCACCACATGTTCGAAGAATATTTATATC
>VDFB02055023.1:0-22443 GCA_007258455.2 Sequoia sempervirens
TTGAACTGATGCACACATATCTAAACTAGTAAGAGGTAGTATAATGTAATTCACTAACCTTAATTTATAGTATATACTTCTTGTAAGGATAAGTAGTGTTCACAAACAAATTTGATGAATCTACCAAATAGCAAGGGTCATGTTGTCCTTGTTCATACCCATAACGAAATAGCTTTACAACTCTAAGAAAAATGATTGAGGATAACAAGTAAACATGCAATGGTCCTTGGATGAGGTGCTCTAATGTAAATGCTACTAGATTCTTTTTATTCTTCAATATGAAACTCTAGTTGTGCTCAATAATTTTTTTCTATGATGTCCTAGATGATCCCTATAAGATATCAAATCAGTGAGTATCTTTAAATACAACAACCAATCACATAAATCAACAAGTGCTAAGGCAATTCAGAATAGCTAGTGAAGTAGTTAGCAACAACAAAATTAAAATTTGAGTTCTAAAAGTGAAGGCCTAGTTCCATGAGTATGGATGTGACTTGGGTCAAGTCTACATTTGCAGATCTAAATGTTTATTTTTCTAAAGGTCTATTAGGATTAGAAATGCAAGTTGGACAATCAATGATGGTAGAGATGAGGACAAATTGAATGCTACAAGCTAATTTCATAGACTATACCTCTTATAAATTGATTATTAATTTACAAATTTAATCAAAACAAATTCAAAACATTAAAAAAACATTGATATGCAATTTTCACCATTACCTATGAAACTCCCTATATTAAAAAATATTCACCAATACAAATAATTTAAAGTTCGGTAATTAAAAAATATTAAATGCCATACAACAACACTATTCAAATAAGAAAATAGCTGAGCAAATGGTGGAACGTCAAAAGGGGTTGGGCTTAAATGTCACACACTAAGATTTGACTGCTTAGTGTGTGGATGTGGGCCTGCTTAAACTATTCGTTCCTCTGCCCAAATCCGTTTGGCTAAACAATTTCTGTGACAGTCAGCGGTTACCAGTTCCCCGCGCATAAAGAAAATAATGTTCAAATTCAAACACACTATTCCTGTGTGAAAGTTTGGTAGATACCCTAAAATATTTGCTCACATAAAAGAATAAAATAGTATCTTACAACGTACATAAGACATGGGTGTCCTCAAAGGCAGACGCACTGTTTCACCATATCCAACAAATAGGCCTCAAACCCGATCAATTTACACCTCTGCCAAAATGGGAGCTCTGGACCATGATTTACGTATCCATAAAAGCAGAAGGGATAGGGAACTTTTCTCAGATGTTGGAAATGGTCTGGTGACATGCTTCCAAAATGTGGAAGCTATGGACAAGGAATGTGAGCTGTTTTACCGAATGCGTCAAAGAAATGTGGTTTAATGAAATGCCATGATTGCAGGATAAGCACAAAATGGATTTATTGAAAAGGATTTAGAAATTTTCAAGCAAATGCAAATTCGTAGGTGTGAAGCCAGTCTTCGTAACCTTCGCCAGCATCCTCCCAGCCTGGGCTAAAATGAGAGCTTTGAATAGGGTATGGGCATACATGGATAGAGGAACTCTGTTTGTACTTGCATCTGCCCTGGTAGACATGTATCCAAAAATGTGAAGCATAGACAAAACACGTAAACTGTTTGACAAAATACCTTAAAAGATGTCACCTCATTGAATACTATGATTGCAAGATTTTCACAAAAGCTATTGAAGATGGAGGGCCTTTTATTTGTGTAGTTTAACTTAATAATTTTTGTATACAGATTGTTTTTCTGTATACTTATAAATTTAGTTGTAAGACAACAATTGAAATTTCATTTATGTTCTAAGATCAGTTAGAGAAAGATTTAAAGTTATGTGCTCCTTTAAAAATCTTCTTTTCCTATCTTGACAAATTGGGTCCCTTGTGTTGATATTCATTATTGACGAATAGTGCACCAAACGAGAGTGTCAAAACTACCAACTTATAAAAATTTTAGTTCCTATTATATCTTCAAATGATCAATGGTGTGACCCTACTTATTGATGATATTGTCAAAAATAAAACCTAAGAGTTATTTAAAAAAAATGTAACTTAAATAAAATCAAGTAAATTGAAAAGAAAATTATGATATTTCCACTTGGTGATTAAAGGCATTGAAGAAGAATGGGAAGAAATACAAAATATTTATCCCAAAAATTGTCTCAAAGGGATAGATAGATATTAAACCTCTATAGTTTGAGTAACTCATAAGGGATTATCACATATATATGAGGAAGAACCTAGAAGCTTGCATGAGGATTCTCAAAATGAATAAAATGTTTTTCTTTTAAATAATACTCAACATTGGAGTACTTAGATTTTCTCCAAGATTGATTGTAAAAATGCATATTCTATATTAGTTGGATTCTCCTTTCTTTTTAAGGCCTAAAAGACCTTATCTAATCCAATGATATCTTGATGGGAGATGTCTTTGGGTATTTCCACAACAATATTTTTTTAGAATTCTAACTATTCAATTCGATAAATGATTTCTTCTATTTATTTGATTCTTAACATATGTGCCCATCCTTAACAAGATTTTTAGTTTTGTTCTTTGTTTGCGAGCATTTCTTTCAATTCTTTTTCTTGGAGCACTATTTCATTATATGGCAATCAAGAGAGAAGAACTTGTTAAACCAAAGAGATTATATGCTCCCTCATTCTATTCATGACCTTCTCTAAGTGGCCAACTTGGTGAAAAATTTAGAGTGGCCTTATTCTTGCTTACCACCTCATTCATCTTCACTATTGTTCTCTTATTTCCATATTGATTGCCATTAGCTTCTCATTTAGAAGATCATAGAGTTTTTTTAACTCGAACTTTAACTTGTGGAACCTTGGGGGTTAAATATAGGATCACTTCATCCACCCCATCCTTCACTTTTATGTTTAGGGCTTTAGTGGAGACAATGGACTTCAAAACAAAAATTATATCCATAATCATCTCCACAAGCTTGGCCTAATAAGATGAGTACATTTTTACAAGGGATGTTAGCCCCAACAATTTCTTGGTGAGTTGAAGCTCTAACTATAATCAGTTAATTACCTATAATTATTAAGAATTAGTATCCCTTAGCTCCATTAGTTATTTTTTACAGCTTAGCATTCTCATCTATGTTCCTCCTATATGACTTCTCAAGCTTCTCCACTTGTTCTCAATCTCCTATTATCAACTTGGCCTTGTTTATCTTAGTATGTACTGCATTATAACTTTCGTTTAGCATTCATCTTTTCTCTAGGAGTTTTTCTCATCTTTTATCTAGGCCTTAAGTTGGATGATAGTATTCTAGGTTCTAGTCAACTCCATTTCCTTCTCCAATTTATAACTCATTTTAATAAAGTTAATTGTGACCAACTTCTATGTTTTTGCACCAAATCTACTATATCCTCTAGCCAAGCTTTAGATAAATCCATTTTCACTATTCCTAAAGTAGTCATCTAGTTGCATAAAGCCTTACAACATATCCTTGTTAGGTGTCAAATGTGAAACCATTAATGATTATTATTGTGATCACATGTTGACCTAATCGAGTGCAAGTTGGGGAACTATTCTCCTTTTACCTCTAGCTAGTAATTTTGGCCTCATAAGCTTGTTAATGTTAGACCATGCACATTTTTCAATGGAGATGAAATTGGGAGAGGATGAATTTCCTAACAAATAGAGAGCCCCAAGGAAGATACTTCTTCATTTTTATAGAAAGAATATTTATTGTTGGTAGATTATTACTAGAGAAGAAAGAGATTTGCATCTATTAATTATAATGGAGTAGCTAGTTACTTGATATATGCTTGCAATTTTTCTATCTACTTCTTTAGTTCTTTCTTTATCTTCTTATCTATATTCATCCTTGAGACTGTTAATGTTATGGTAGCTTCGGGTTCATCCTTCTAGCCACGAGTGAAGACATAAATTAATATAGGCTATCGGCTATTTATTTATATGTGATATTTAATGTGAAGGGGCGCTTCACTTGGAAACAATGTAATTTCTAAAAGGGCCGACCTTCCTTGTAATTCACATATTTTAATTGTAGTTATATTTCTCTATTTTGGCCGACCTTGTACATGAAGAGGTGTGACCTCTCTCTCATTTTGTATTTATACAAGGTCATTTCCATCCTTTCAATCATCAAGCAAGTTCGATTCTCTCCTTCATTCAAGTGCGAATTTTCTCCAAGAGCAGATTGTGAATTTCTCTAACTGCAAATTTAGATTTCAAGGAAGGACAGATTATTATCTATTTTGCATCTAAAGTTGGTGTTGAATATTGGCCTTGTGATTGGCCTCATTGTAAAGAGAATTGTTGCCATTATTTATATACATAAGAGAGCTCTTTGTTGCTGGGTTTTTCTCCCTCAAGAGGAGGGTTTTCCCAGGGTATTTGCTATGTTGTTGTGTCTAATTTTTGAATTAATTTTCTGTGCATTAATCTAGTCATTAAAATTTACATGGTATCAGAGCAAGTTTGAGAGGATCATGGTCAGATTATTGCTAATCAACATACCATACTTGTTCACTTTTCTTCACTAGTCAAGATGGTGAATGGTTTGAAGATTGAGGATAGGCTCGAGGGAGCATCTAACTTCACTTCATGGAGATTTAGGATCATGCTTACCTTGCGTGAAAATGACTTGGGTGAGTTCATGGAGTCTAGTGTTCCTGAACCTGAGGAGGAAGAAGAGAATTTGTAGTGGGTGAAGAAAGATATTAAAGCAATGAAGATATTGGTTGATTCCGTCAAGGATCATATTGTTCCTATCATCTCTAAGTTGAAGACAATGAGAGATATGTTCAAAACCTTGGAAGAGATGTACAAAATCAACAATACCAGCCGATCACTTGCACTGAAGCATCAATTACATCATGTCAAGATGACGAAAGGTGAATCAGGAGTGATTATGGGGTTTGGGATTTGGGATCGCTCATAACTGGCCAGGCTATGGGTTTGACAGGGTTGGGCCTCCATCCATCTGAATGGTCTGTGCATGGGTCCATTGGGTGGGGAGATGGTTGGAATTGACACTCAGTTGGTCATTTCAGGATGGTGCGTGCAGGAGAATCGGGATGGTGTGGAATGGTGGATGGGTGGAGTCATGTTATGCCTCCATGCTTTAAAAGATGGAGAAGGTTCTAGGAGGGTCAGAAGAATGATAGTTACTCATGGGAGAGACATGTCCAGGATTCAAGTGGCAGTCAGATGATTTGGACTGCCAAACATTTGTCAGACTACAGGATGGGATGTTGAGTGCTCTCACAAGGTTCCATTTTGGTTTCTGTCTGGGTGTGCATTTTGGCACCAGTGAATTGAGAGCTGGGCATGCAGGACTGGGAACAGGAGGAAGGTGTTTTGGAACAAGGGTCAAATGTTGGAATTGGTGGCTGTCCATGAAGAATTTGGGACTCCTTTGGGACCCTGGCATCATGGGATTGATCAAATTTTTTTATGTTTTAGCTAGGATGTGATCATCTGTGTTTGCTAGGGATATCGGTGCCTCCCGAGAAAAGGGACAAGTATAAAAGTAAAACACAAGTTCGCTCCAGTAATTGGAGTTAGACATGAAAACCTTTACAGGTGCAGGACCTCTGGCTGGACAATACTGGGAGTCTGTGGGTCAAGCAGAAATAGCTCTAAAACTTGGGCCTGTGTGGGAGGTTGTGGGCCTGGGTTCAGAACACCGAGTACTTGCAAAGGTTGCGCATTGGTTTCCAAAATTTTTGTATTGATGCATGGATTAAGAGGGAGTATTGTGTTCCCTATAATCCTCAACAAAATGGTGTTGCAGAAAGGAAGAATAGGAGGATCATGGAAGCAACAAAGGCCATGATTCATGATCAAGATTTGCAAACCTTCTTATGGGCAGAAGCTTCCAGGAGGGCTATATATGTTTAGAACATAAGTCCTCATAAGATCTTGGAGAATATGACTCCAGAAGAAGCCTTTATAGGGAAGAAGCTTGAAGTAAGTCACCTGAGGATCTTTGGATGTCCTGTTTATGTTCATGTTCCAAAGGAAAAGAGAACCAAGTTGGAGCCTTCTGGCAAGAAGGGAATATTTGTGGGCTACAATGAGACATCAAAAGCCTACAGGATATACATTCCAAGACAAAAGTTGATCGAGATCAGTAGGGATGTCACATTCGAGGAAGATGTTGCATTCAAGAGATCCAGGGGCATTCATATGGAGATCGATAATGAAGAGTCTCTTCAGGATATGGAAGTTGACCATACTCCTGAGATTCAGAGGGAGACTTCGGAACCAAAGGAAGATCTTGATCCAGTTGAACCCTTGGAACCTACTAATGGGCTTACTAACATTGTAATTGGGACAAAGAGACCTTTATGGGCCAGGCGTACTATACAAGAGGCTAAAAGTTTTGCAGCTCCTAGAGGCACATTCAGAGAAAGTAAAAGGCCACATAAGTTCTCCAATTATGTTGCCTTAATAAGTCGGATTATAGAATCTGAGCCTACTTGTGTTGAGGAAGCATCCAATCATTAGGTTTGGAGAGATTCTGGGTATGTGCAGGATCATGATGGACCAAAAAGTGGCAATATGATGGGTATTTGTAGGGTATGTGGCTGACGGCTTTTTTTTTACCCAAATTTGATGAAATGAAAAGAGTTTTTAAAGGATATTCTCAGCTTTCCACCAATATAAATTATGCTTTACTTTGAATTTAATAAATAATTATTATTCATTTTTCTATTTGGATTATGAATAAGTCTGATTGATAAGTGATTGAAAAACATCTATAGCTTTTAAAAAGCGGTATCACATTTTTAGAATCCAAAATATGCATCACATTCTATGCTTCACATACTATAAGTTAAAAAAAGAAAAAATTAATTTCCTTGAAGTTTTGAGCAAGTAAGAGGTGGTCAAACAAGCGAGTTTATATTTTTTTTAAAAGTTGTAATAAAAATTCATAATTAATTATTTACTTGGAAAAAATTACATGTGTATACATCGGTTATGAGTCCTCTACTTATGTATGAAATATTATAAAAAAATATTATCAATTTTATTGGTTAGGGTGGTTAGACAAACACATACTTATTTTTCCCTAATTTGAGAATTTAAGTACTACTACATTGAAATTTCAAATTTCACCAAATGGATTTGTAAAAAAAAAAGCTTGTGGTTTTAGAAATTACATTCAATTTGCTACAAATTCTATTCTTACATATTTTTGAAATAATATAAATAACTTATTCAAATTTTTACGTCAAGTTGCCTAACTCTAATTTTTCTAAATTTTTTGCCACTTAAGGGCCTCTTTTTTCCATGATGATCCTGCACATACCCTACTATGATAGAGGAGTATCAATCAATTCTTAAGAATGATGTTTGGGACATTGTTCCTAGACTCGAGGGAAAGTCTGTGGTATATTCTAAATGGCTATTCAAGATTAAGCATGTTGCAGATGGAAGCATTGAGAAGTACAAAGCAAGATTTATGGCTTTTCTCAAAAAGAGGGAGTTGATTACGAAGAAACATTTCCTCCTGTTGCTCGCTATACTTTTGTCAGAACCATCATTGCTATTGCTACATCTAGAGGATGGAAGATTCACCAGATGGATGTTAAGACAACCTTTCTCAATGGAGTGATTGAGGAAGAATTTTATATAGAGAAACCTAATGGATTTGAGGTTCATGGGAAGGAGTCACATGTTTGCAAGCTGAAGAAGGCCTTGTATGGTCTTAAGCAGGCTCCTCGTGCTTGGTACGAAAGGATTGATCATTATATGTCAAGTTTGGGGTTCTTGAAGAATGATGTTGATTCAAATCTCTACTTCAAGGTAATCAATGGTGAAGCATTAATTTTGGTTTTATATGTTGATGATTTTATCCTTACTGGAGAAGATCGCCTGATTCTTGAATGTAAGAAAGAGTTGACCTCTGAATTTGAGATGAAGGACCTTGGGATCATGCATTACTTCCTTGGCTTAGAATTCTGGCAGAAACCAGATGAGATGATTCTAAGTCAAGGGAAGTACACCATTGATATACTTAAGAGATTTGGCATGATGGATTGCAAATCCATGTCTACACCTATGGAGACCAATCTACATAAGTTGAAGGAGGCTGCAACTAATTCAGACTTGGTGGATCCTACATTGTACAAACAGCTTATTGGATCTTTGATGTATCTAGTTAACACAAGACCTAACATTTGTTATGCAGTAAGTGCACTTAGCTAGTTTATGTGTGATCTGAGACAGATACATCTTGTTGCAGCTAAACATATCCTGAGATACTTGTGTGGCATAGTTGGATATGGGTTGAGGTATTCTTCAGATGCAAACTTGGAGTTACATGGTTTTACTAATTCTAATTGGGTAGGTTGTGTCACATATCAGAAGAGTACCTTTGGTTGTTGCTTCAGTTTGGGTTCTGCTATGATTTCCTAGTGCAGCAGGAAGCAGTCATCTGTAGCATTGAGTATAGCAGAGGCAGAGTACATTGCAGCTTGTATGGCAACTCGAGAAGCAGTATGGCTTCGTAAGCTCCTTGCAGGATTGTTTGGTCAATCAATGGAGCCTACTATCATTCATTGTGATAATCGGAGTTGTGTGAAGCTTTCTGTCAATCTTGTATTCCATGATAGAACCAAGCATGTTGAGATCAAGTACCACTATATCAAAGATATGGTATTGCGAAAGGTTGTATAGTTGAGGTACATCAACACTAATGAGCAGACAACAGATATTCTCACCAAGCCTCTCTCTAGGATAAAGTTTGTGTACTTTCGAGATAAGCTTGGTATGGTGGAGAATCCAACCTTGATTGAGTAAGAGTCTCAGTATCAGTGAGCCTTGTTTAATGAGTTCTTCTTTGAGAGAGAAGTTCGAGGTGAAATCCCTTGTTTAATGCATTTCTCTTTGATATTTGAGGTGAAAGCCCTTGTTTCCACCCTTTGAGCTGAGTCATGGTGGATGTCATGTGTGAGACTCCATGACACATCTTGTACTTGTGAATGTCATGTTGAGGTGACAACATCACACAAGTGATGAACACTTGTACAAACCATAATATGGTTGTAGCCATTAAGGTTGATATCGTGTTGAGGATATATAATATCACAATGAGGTGATATTCTTCTTTTCACATTCGGTTGTAGCCAATGTGGTAGACATCACGTTGAGGTGATATGTCTTGTGTAGCTAGAAGCTCTCTCCCTACCTGAGAGGGATTGTTAATGTTATGGCAGCTTCAGGTTCATCCTTCTAGCCACGAGTGAAGACATAAATTAATATAGGCTATCAGCTATTTATTTAAATGTGATATTTAATGTGAAGGGGCGCTTCACTTGGCAACAATGTAATTTCTAAAAGGGCCGACCTTCCTTGTAATTCACATATTTTAATTGTAATTATATTTCTCTATTTTGGCCGACCTTGTACATGAAGAGGTGCGACCCCTCTCTCATTGTGTATTTATACAAGGTCATTTTCATCGTTTCAATCATCAAGCAAGTTCGATTCTCTCCTTCATTCAAGTGCAAATTTTCTCCAAGAGCAGATTGCGAATTTCTCTAAGTGCAGATTTGGATTTCAAGGAAGGGCAGATTATTATCTATTTTGCATCTAAAGTTGGTGCTGAATATTGGCCTTGTGATTGGCCTCATTGTAAAGAGAATTGTTGCCATTATTTCTATACATAAGAGAGATCTTTGTTGCTAGGT
Organism: Sequoia sempervirens; assembly: GCA_007258455.2. NCBI lineage: Eukaryota > Viridiplantae > Streptophyta > Pinopsida > Cupressales > Cupressaceae > Sequoia > Sequoia sempervirens. Next base: position 9,682 of record VDFB02055023.1, read on the forward strand.
TTTTCTCCCTCAAGAGGAGGGTTTTCCCAGGGTATCTGCTGTGTTGTTGTGTCTGATTTTTGAATTAATTTTCTGTGCATTAATCTGATCATTAAAATTTACGGAGACCATAATGGAAACTACTAAATGAACATATTTTTCATGATCTTTGGTTTCTTGTCTCATGTGTATAGTACAAATTTTTTATAATCATCTACTCTTAATTCTTTATCATCCTTATATCCCAATAGAGTAGCTATTTCAACCATCCTAGATCTTGAAGCATCTTTAGATATGGTAGAGAGGAATCTAGGGTCCTTCCTATCTTTATGTATGTCTATCTTAGTCAAAATACTATGAATATATATTAGTATGGTTCTTATTCTTCCATTTTTATATACATAAATTTAATAAATTGGATGAATCAATTATAATATTGGCTAATATCCTAAATAATATTCAAGCATAATCTTTCATTTATCTCACTTTCTAAAATTTTGACTATGTACAATATTATTTGTATTATTCATTTCATGATTATTTAATGTAACAGTTGGTCTATAATGCCCTATACCATAAAATATTTGGTTGAATATATAGCCACCCAATATCTAGGAGCTTCAATTAAGGCACAAGGGAGATGAAATATGAGAATAATATTATTCTCTCAAAGTATGTAAATATACAATGAATATGAATTAAAAATTCAATGAGAACTACTTGGTTACATAGACCAAGGTGAGACATATGATTAGATGAAATTATGATATGTGTCTTAATATTATTACTTGAGACATAAAGTAATAAGTATCATAGTGTCTTAATATTATGACTTGAGACATAAAGTAATAAGTATCATATGTGTACCCTAAGTAAATTAGGAATAAAATTCATTCCTTTAATTAAAAAAAAATCCCCTCAAAAGGATAAATCCATCTATACTCTTCCATCATGTTGCAATTGATAAGTCCTTTTATTTTATTTTCTTTTCTTTTTGTTGGATGACTTGGGTTTCATCACCTAGTAGCAACCTAGAACCTTTATGTTACAATGAAGTATATAAATTTAATGACAGTGCAGGAGTCTAACTCACCCTTATGTTACAATGAGGAACATTTTTCATTAGGCTAAGCTTACAATAAATTTAATATCCTGCAAAGTGGTGGTGAATAGTGAGTTAGACTCCTGCACTATCATTAGATATGAACCTCATTCAATAGCTATGGGTCTCACCAAGAGGACTAGGAAAGTCCTAGAACCAAAATTTCCACTCATGTCCAACAATTATGCCATCTTATTACTACATTGATCCCATACAACTATCACTCCATCTCTCAAGGCTCAAATCAAGATAATTAACACTAACTATGGAGAGTATGATTTAAACAACACATTTTGTATCATCATGATCATATTATAACCATGATCTCTTGGTTGACCTCATCCTATAACTAAAATGACACAAACCATCATGCATTTTAGTACCAACACATTTGTCCAACATGGGTTAATAGATAATGAAGAAATTGAAGGTGCAACTAGCTCCTAGATTGATTGAGATAAAGAGTTCACACCATGCTTCCTAAAATAAAAATACCCACAATACTCCACATTTGTATGAACATGAAATGCAATGGCAAAGGCTTGGCTCAACAACTAGAGTATTCTTGATATACTCTTTATAGAAGAAAGTATCAAAACTTGATGTTTAAGATACATACCACCTTTAATAGGAATTTAATAAACTAAATGAAAACTCACGAATATTGTTGTAAAAGACATGTCTCCTAATATTGAAAATATTAAGGTCTAGCCCATCACTAAATTCTTTGATAATCTTGAAATTACCAAACTCTTCCATGAAACCTCCATTTGTACTATTGACTCCTAGTTACCTATCCCAAACTCATCAATTGGGAACAACAAGATCTTGTTTCTCTAGGTACATTTTAGAATGATGAGAATATCATTAAATTTATCGGGATATATAATAATATCCTTATATAACATCACAAGAAATGATTTTAAATTAATGAAAACTTATGTGAGGTATTAATCATTGAGGAAATTGACCTACTACCAATATCTCTATAGTGGCAAGATCGGTTAATAATTAGTTGAATATAGACACGAGCATAATATTTTGACTCTAGATAATCTAGAGATCACTTATGTTGCAACAATCTTGAGACCCAAACAATAGAAAATTGTCATTTTTAAATATGATCAATAACAATCTTACACCTCATCCCTAATAATAAGATAAATCATTTTCCAACTTTTGTTGATCAAATTTAAGAATTACTCTCTATATGATACTTAATTTTAAGTTAATACAACTATTTGACAACCTTTGAAAGGTATTGGTTGCAATGCATGATATGTTGTAAAGCAAAAAAAACTGGAACAAATAATCAAAATGTCTTTGAACAACAATTATTGACAGTTAAATTATGAATGACAACCAAATAATTAGAGGTTTTTTTTTATCTCAAACTCAGAAACAATTGTCTAGGAGAATTTGCTCCCAAACTGAACTCACAAAAACAATTTGTATGCAGAAATTATTAAGTTAAAACGCACAAATGAAAGGCCCTCCATCTTCAATAGCTTTTGTGAAAATCCTGCAATCATAGTATTCAATGAGGTGACATCTTTTAAGGCATTTTGTCAAATAGTTTACGTGCTTTGTCTATGCTTCACATTTTTGGATGCATGTCTACCAGGGCAGATGCAAGTACAAATAGAATTCCTCTATCCATGTATGCCCATACCCTGTTCAAAGCTCTCATTTTAGCCGAGGCTGGGAGGATGCTGGTGAAGGTTGCGAAGACTGGCTTCACACTTACGAATTTTCTTTTGCTTGAAAATTTCTAAAGCCTTTTCAATAAATCCATTTTGTGCTTATCCTGCAATCATGGCATTCCATTAAACCACATTTCTTTGAAGCATTCGGTAAAACAGTTCACGTTCCTTGTCCATAGCTTCCACATTTTGGAAGCATGTCCACCAGACCATTTCCAACATCTGAGAAAGTCCCCTATCCCTTCTGCTTTTATGGATATGTAAATTGTGGTCCAGAGCTCCCATTTTGGCACAGGCGTAAATTGATCGGGTTTGAGGCCTGTTTGTTGGATATGGTAAAACAATGCATCTGCCTTTTGAGGACACCCATGTCTTCTGTACGCTGTAAGAGATTGTTTTATTCTTTTATGTGAACAAATATTTTAGGGTATCTACCAAACTTCCGCGCGGTAATAGTGTGTTTGAATTTGAACATTATTTTATTTATGCATGGGGAACTGCTAACCGCTGACTATCACAACAATTGTTTAGCCAAACATATTTTGGCAGAGAAACGAAACAGTTTAAGCGGGCCCACATCCACACACTAAGCAGTCAAAGCTTAGTGTGTGACGTTTAAGCCCATTCGTCAAGAGGTTTGCGAGCAGGTACCTAGCATTAATAGCAGCCCTTGTAGCCTCATTTAGTATTCACTTATATACGTCCATGTGTGTCCATTTAGGTTAAACTTGAAACCGCGGGATTGGTGGAGCTGCATGATAAGAGAATATAGAAGTCGCGTGTGGGGAACAAATTTCTGAAGTAGTCCAGCTAGATCCATAAGCAAAATGGTTGATCAAAATATGGTGGAGATGATCAAGATGAAGTCAAACCATGTACTTACAAAAGCAAAAGAAAGCAAGTCAAGCAATCGGGAGTTCAGTTGGAAATTTGTTTTCTCCTAACCACAACTAGAAAAAGAGTAATCTGTGTAAGTAGTGATATCGAAGGAGGGTGGTAACACAGTGCAGTGTGCTATCTAAAATTTACATAAGGAGATCCTTGTAAATTTGTAACCGGACTTTAGATAAGGATCCTTGTAAATTTGTAACCAGACTGCATTGGGTTACGTTTCTTCTTCGATCATCAGTACTTCCACAGCTTGACTTTTCTTCTAGCGGTGGTGTAGCAGAAAACAAATTTGTAACCCTTTCTTCTTCAATCGTCAGTACTCACCACCTTTTCCAACTTAGATCACACTTGAGATCCATCCATTCCAACCAATCCTGGAAGTTGTCACGGGGACTCATGCCTTCAAATTTATATTTATATTTATTAACAACAAAACTCTATATGCAACCACACCATCAGTTATGACCTGGCTTTGAAGAAAAGGACTATTTGTTCTTCAGGTAAATCTTCAACCATTTTCGAATCAGATCAGTTTCTATGACATCATTTTTACATCTGGATTAGTTTGGCCACTGGGTTTTTCTGCTTATTTTCATCCTTACTACTGCTTATAGATTACCAGTGGTTGGGTTTGAAACTCTGTATTATCATGCATGTGTGACTGCGATATTTTATTCTCATTCGAAGCTCAAAATAGACCAATCTCATTACCCTAAGTTGTGCAATTTTCTAGATACATCCTGTAGACATGCAAAATATACTGATTGACATTGTGCACTTGATCCGATTAACTAACATTGTTTCGTCCTGAATCACCTCTTCAGCTTATCATCACTATTCATCCCTTAATTAAATAAATAAGAATTTATCTAATTAAGTCATCATCTCTTGTTAATTAAATAAATCAATTTTATTTAATTAATTTTGTAATCCCCCTTTTAATTAAATAATATATTTTATTTAATTAAATCTCTAAGTCATTCTATTAAATTAAATCAATATTTATCCAACATCATCCCTCTTTAGTTAAATAAATCAAAATATTTATTTAATTAAATCTAAATCATTATTCCTCTCTTTTTAATTTAAATTAATTTAAAAATCTAAGTCAAAAGTCAAAATCAGCTAATCTCCTTTAAATTAATCAAATCACGATTAATTTAATCCTAATCACTCTTGAATCCTCTAGATTTTGCAACTTGCACATGAAAATCAATTTAATTGATTTATAAATCATCTATTTTCATTCAAAAAGGCATCCAAGATGGAATATTCCTCAAATTTGAAATCTTCCCCCAAAAGGACTTGTCCCTTTCAACAAAGCAATAATTTTATATTACATGTCCTTTGCCTTGAGCCAAGTGACATTTATTATATTCCCTTCCCTCTCACATGTCATCTCATCAAATTCAAATTTCAAATTGATCAAAATATGCTCAAGCTTCCTCCATTCACATGTTGACAAGTGGCATCATGCCATTGGATGAAAATTAATCCCGCATTGCTCTATTTTTAACATTTATCCATCTTAGCATTCTATAAATGAAGAGCTCATCCTTCATTTTATTCATCCACAATTTGAGTAAACTTACTCTACTCAAATCCATAACAATTTATCATCAATTTCATCCAAGCATAGTTAGGTTTTATGCAGGTTTTCATCTTGGAGCATACATCAAGCATCAACAAAGTGGATCACTCTTCATCACATATCAACTTTGCATCATTGGAGTTGGGAAAGGGCCAATTTTCACATCAAATTGGCACCAATTCCCTCAAGAGATTAGGAGTTTGTTGGCTTTAGAATAGATTTTGATATGCTTTCATGTTTCATTGTGTTCTTCCTTTCATTTTCTATCTCTTTTGCTATTCAAATTAATTTATTGAGGAATCCTTATTCTTGCTTGCATTTGATCTCTTAATGTATTCATTTGTTGTGTTTTGTAGGTATTTGGATTAGGGTTCACATTTTGGTGCTAGAAGGAGGGCAATAATTACAAATCTAACACGTTTTTTTTATAAAATTTCACTATTTTTTGACAGTACTATTCATTAATCCCCATTTTTTAGCGCATATGATCACTGTTTTGGCGCTTTTAGAGTTAATTTTAAAATGACCATATTTTGGTCATATGAAGGTCTTTTTTGATACTTTTTTTTTTGAAATGGGGTAGAATTTCGTTAGCTATCCAATGGTGTAGGTTTTTCTTAACTATTAATGAGTTAAAATTTTTAAATTTGCATCTAAAGTCAAAACACATGATAACTTGGCCTAAGTTTTAGGGTGTTTTGGTTAATGATTCATCTAACCCCTATATTATTTTGTTTCTTGATCTCATCTAAAAATTTTATCACTTTTGTAGGTTAGGAAATCAAAAATGGGAGGAGAAAAAGAAAAAAAAAGAGGCAAAGCTTCTTATTACATCATTTCTGTATTGTATCAAGTGTCTTTAGACACTCTTGGAAGCAATTATAATTCCAAGTTTAAAGGATTGTATCATTTCAAGCTTTTAGGATTCAATAGATTTCAATTTGGGCTCTAAAAAGAACAATGCAAAAGGCTTAAAATGAACATTAGAACTACAACTTACTAGATTTTCTTTCTTGGATTAACAAATTGAACAAATGTCTTTCACTTGTGATTTGGTGCTCTAAAAAGAACTCACATATTGCTTTGAGGATTTAAAAAGAACAAGTGCAACTTTGTTTGTTGTGAGAGCTTACTTCAACTAAGGGCATTGAAAAAGGACGTATGCACTTCTCTTGCGCTTTATAGTGATCTTGAGAATCAAAAGGTCTTTTTCATGACTTTAGGGTGAGATAAAGCAATCACCTCCACACTTCGATTTGGGTCTAAAATTGAACAAAATCTTGTGCGAGTGTGAGTTAGGTATATTGCGTGTGTTCTCCCTTTGTTTCTAAACAAAGGTTGATCGAACCACGAATGTGCTTGCTTGCTATTGTTTACCTTTAGAGGGGTCTGCCTAAGAGACACATCTGAAAGGAGAACTTGAAGGAAAATCCAACCAGTTTTTCATTCGAACCGGTATATAAATGGATAAGACTAAACTGTCAAGTCCTCATGGTATGTAGGCCTTAGTTGTACAGTGTCTTTCAGAACGGGGTACTACCGTAAAACGTATAAGAGCCCCCAGTAGGATTGATTAAAGCCTTTAGTGGCTTGCTGGACGCTCGCAAGGTGCCATGTCCCCGATGTTGTGTCATTAAGAACCTTGTTTTTAGAAGCCCACCAGTCCATCCAATGAGTTTATCAAAGTGGTGCATTGGAACTTAGATTCCAAGAAGTTACTTGCCATGTCCGATCTTGGTTAAAATATAGAGGTTAAGACTTCATTGTTAACATACCTTTATATTTTGTCCTTGGTTGCATGTAAAGTCATCTCTTCTACTATGAAGGGCATGAGGCAAGCCCACCAAGAAAAACACACCAATTGAGCTAGGTTGTTATATTGCTTGTGAGTCATAAACACATTGCTTGTTCAAAAAAACCTTGAAAACAAACACTTAACACTATCCAAATTTCAAACTCTTTTGGAGACAAATACAATTGACCCAATCCATATGTTATTGCTTTCCCTTGGGATTCATGTCCTTAGAGGTTTCTAAACATTGGATTATATCTCGATTTGTCTCCTTAAGTCAACAATAGGAAAACCCTTGCCTTAAGTTCATTAAATTCCCACATAACATATCTTGTGGGGTTTGAAGAAATTAAGACACTGGACATCTTAGTTTGAAAACCTAATTGAAGAAAGTGTTTTTGGTAAAATAAAGACATTAAGCAAAGCTAAGAAAAATGAACTTTCATATGTGTTGAGGACTCATACACCCAAAATCATTGATTGGAAATCCAAAAATGAATGTTCAAATGAAATCTTGTCTTGGTTACAAAAGTCATTAGGAAGCATTTGCATGCTCTTCAATACCTAGGTCTAAGCAAAACAAAGTGTACCTTTTTGGGTTCCTCTTAGGATCAAAACATATCAAAATCTCTTTTTCATCCATCCTCCAAAACATTAAAACAATTTCCATTTCATAATCACCTTTTGGAAAAATCTTGAAATCGTCCTTGATACTAGGCTTTATGGAAAAATCAAAATCATCAATATCCTTGAGACAAAATCCTTGAAAAAATTAGCAAAAAAATCTTTGGCTAGGTATGTGTAGATGCATCCTTTTTCATATACTTAGTCAAAGTTATCAAAATCATCTTGTCTAGCTTAGTATATGTAGATGAATCCTTCTTCATATGCTTAGTGAAACAATCATCTTGTTTGAATAGGTGTGGGTAGATGCATCCTTCTCCTCACACATATTCAAATTATCATCCTTTATCCCTTATATCATCATCCAACATCTTAGGGTCGTTTTGCCCAAAATCCAAATCAAAAAACCAAATAAAAAATCAAGGACAAAATCTCAAAATCTCAAAAATCAAGAATCCAAAGTCCTAAAAGCCTAGTGTCTCATTCAAAATTTATCAAAAGTTGAAACATCCATATCATCCATTCCTAAAACATCATTATCATCACCTTTGATCCTCAAAAGCATCCTAAGACTTTATACTTTGGGACATAAAATAACAATCGATCCAAGGAATCAAGAGATTCATCTCCCATATTCTCGAAGGTTGATCCTTGTTTTATGGTTCAAACTAGATCCCAATAAAAGAAGAGTATGGCAGCCAGCAAAGAAACACCCGCTTCAAGCGATCTTAGCCAAACAAACACAGAAATGAATCCAGTTGAATCAAGCAATCCATTAATCCTCTCATCATCCCAAAATCCGCAAGAAGAAGACCAAGGAGAGGACCTCACTTTTGGAATGTCTCATGAAGAAATGACGGAAATGCTCCAAAATCCAGACAACCATAGAATCATCAACATCATGATGAGACTTAACCCTTCGTTGTACATGCTTGAACTAGCAAAACAAGGGGCCAAGTTGCCTTCTGATTTTGACGTGAGCACTATAGTAGAGACATATTTTCATCCACCAATCTCATCCACCATCCCCATTTCATCTACACCCCCATCTCAAAACATCACACAAAACATCCTGCAACTCACAACATCATTTACTCCAACTCAACCCAACGTTAACAAGGGAAACAAATTCCTCAATGCTCTCCAATCACATCCCCTTGTTAGTAACCAAAACTTGGACGCAAACACCACATTGGAACAAAACATCTCCCAAAATCCGTTGCACAAAAATGTTCCTCTCACCTTACATTACGACCCATCATCAACATCTTTTCATGGAGCACCACAAACACCTCTTCTCACAAATTCACAAGAAGAGGGAGATATGTTCAGACTAGGGGGCATATTCGACACCACGCAACAACTAACACCCCTTACATTTCCACCTATCCCACCACTACCATTATCATCCATACCACTCCTTGGTTTAGGGCTTCCCCCTCTACCGAGCATCAATCAAAACAATATCCCAACCATCAATCAAAGCATTACACCAAACGCCCAAAATTTGTCGTTAATATCGCAACAACAAATGACAAATATGCAAGCACTGGCAACATCATCAAACACCCCCACATCATCACAAAGCATGGTCTCCCAAAGGCCAATCACATCAATGATGCCACTTACTACACCAAAATCACCATCCACTAATCAAATAACCCCCACAACATCACCATTCACCACCACCACGAATGCTATTCCAAATCCACCACCACCCCCACCACCACCAACATTCACCACATCAAACCAATATGACGCAACATTGCAGGCTGCCTTCCAAAGAGGATACCAACAAGTCCAAAAATAAAAAGTTGTACACATAGCTACTCAGCAAGCTGCTAAAGCTGCACAAATCGCCCAAGTTGCACAAGCTGCTTTACAAGCGCAACAAACACAACAAGCGCAACAAGCACAAGCATTGTTACAACAACAACAAGCTGCTCAAGAATTGCAAGCACAAAAAATCGCTCAAGCGCAACTCTTATTAAAACAACAAGCAGCACAAGCACAAGCACAAGCTCAAGCTCAAGCTCAAGCTCAAGCACAAGCTCAATATCAAGCACATCAAGCGCAAGCACAAGCACAACTTCTTGCATAAGCAGCACAATTGCAAGCGTACCAACAAGCATTAAAGCAATATCAAGAACAACAAGAAGCAGCAGAACTGGCAGCCCAACAACAAGCATTGTGGGAACAACAAAAAGCACAAAAACAAGCACAAATCCTAGTGCAACAACAACAAGATGAACAACAAGCATTGTTCATACAAAAGCAAGTAGAAGCCTACTTCGCCTCGCCAAAACATATCGATACCATCAAACAACGTACCAACCAACCCATCCATCCAACCAACGACTCAAACACCCCAAAACACTTTCATCCCACCCCCTGATACACATAATGATGTAACGACACAACTCAGGTTGCTCTCGTAACAGGTGCTCGACCTTCAATCAAGGTGAATGACCAAAACACCAAGCAACTTGTGTCCCTATCTATTTGATAGGAGCTTAGAATTGAAACCATTCCCTAAGGGATTTGAAATCCCTAAATTTGACAAATACCGAGGGATGGGAAACCCTGAAGATCACATCAGGGAATTCCAAGTTCATTATATGGAGGTCACATATGATGACACGTATCTGATGTGGCTATTCCCTAGGAGCTTGGCAGGCCACGCTATAGAATAGTTCTCTCGCTTACCTTCAGACATTAGAACATTCCAGGAAATCAAGGATGCATTCATTAAAAACTACGCATGTAACATCACAATGGATGTCAGTCTTGAAGAACTATATGCTCTAAAACAAGGAAAGAATGAATTTTTTGCTTCATTCCTTCAATGATGGCGATCCAAAGCCAATCGGAGCAAGTGGACCATGCTAGAAGAACAACAAGTCTGCACCATCATAGCCAACCTTGAAGGTCGCTTGTCATTTCATCTCAAGGTTCAGGGAATCACCACATATGATCAATTGATCCCCAAAGTGCTTAGCATCGAAAGAGCCCTTGTGACTCAACCTGTGGAATCAACATCATATCATGAACAGCAAAACAACCGCCCATCATCCAATTATAACGATAAACCTCGCACATGGGCAAGGAACAAGAACATTACTAATGATGGTGTCGTAGATGCCAAGGTGGTCATTAGTGGTCCACGCCAAAACACACCCACACCGCAAATCCAAAATCAACGCCAAAACACCCATCACACAACATATCAACCCAATAACAATCCTACTATCAATAACCTCAATGATCAAAGAGGACCACCCCAATGCAAGAGTTATCCAAAACGAAAATACACTACTTTAGGGGAAGCACCTACATTTGAAAATTACCAAGAACCTGACGTCAAACCCCCTTGGTACAATGAAAATCAACTCTGCGAATTTCATAAGATCAAAGGTCACACCACAAACAATTGTATGAGACTTAAAAATATCATTCAAGATCTCATTAACAAAAGAATCATCGACGTGGAACAACCGACAGGCAATCGGGATCTTAAAATCTACACGAATCTGATGCCAAATCATGGCAACAAGGGGAATAACAACAACAAAGATAAATGAAAAGGTAGTGTAAATCATGTATACGAAACAGTTGTCGCTTCCTTAAATGAAGACTGCATGGTCATCACCATCAAGGGCGCCCATGCCGAAGATTGTGGAGTCACCATAAGAGGCGACAAAGTCACCATTACAGGATCATCCCAACCAAACAAAGCCCCTTCCTCTAGATCCGCTCCTAATGGTTACAGTGTAGTAGATCAACTCAAGAGAACACCAGCACACATCTCCATTATGGAGTTGTTAAAAATCTCATCAGCAAATAAGAAGATCCTTGAGCAAGCATTAGCCTCATCCACCATCCTCGCAGATCTTGATATGGAACAATTCCAAGCTATGGTCGGAAACATCGTAACACCTAATCTCCTTACATTTTCTGACCAAGATTTTCCCGCCCAACCATCTCACAATCACACACTTCACTTGGAGGTCATTGTGAACAAGAGCAAAATCAAAATGGTTTTGGTGGATGGAGGTGCAGGTTTGAACATCTGTTCTCTCAGCCTTATCAAGCAACTAAAAATAGCAGAAGATTCCATTGACAAAGGTAAAGGCATCATAATAAGAGCATACGACAACCAAGAAAGAGTGTCTCAGGGTACAATCAAACTCCCTATTCAAGTAGGGCCGACGCTCATGGAAACTACCTATCAAGTCTTGGACCTCAATTTTCCATATAACATCCTCTTGGGATGCCCATGGATCCATGTGATGAAAGCCATAGCATCAACCTTCCACCAATGTGTGAAATTCACACATAATGGACAAGAGGTTACCGTCCATGGAGATCCCGAACCATTTTCATATTGCAAAAATCTTGAGGCCAAGTATTACAAAATCCCCCAGGTACCAAAGAATGATGAGGGCCCATCCACGTCATACATCGACCCCGCCACTCTCACGTCCACTTCTGCAACAAAGACACCTGCCATTCCCACCATTCCTACCATCTTTGATATCAAGCTCATCATTCAGGAAGACGGTTGTGGAAGCTATAGGCTCCCTAATAATGCTTTTGTGATAGGAGAGTTACCACAATCTCCTAGATCATGAGGACGCCCACAATAAAATCAAGCTTCCACATCTCAAACGTCTCCTGAAGACTATCCTGAATTCACAAGCTAGGGAGATCTTGGCCAAGAGGACATTGAGGCAGACCCATCTCACATGCTATACCAAGATGAAAGACCAACAACTAATTTACCAATGGATGAAAGAAGCAAAGGTTTCCAAATGATGCTTGCAATGGGTTACGACAAAAACCAACGATTGGGACAAAAAGACAATGGGCTTATAATACCTATCATACCAGAAACGCGACCCATAATAAATCTTGGTCTTGGATGTACCCCTCCGAGAATAACCATACGTGGTCGAAGTCCTCCGATTAGAGCTGCCAATGCCTCTCCTCAGCCAGTGCTAGTACAAGTACACTCACCAATAGTCATAGGTAGCAACACACATAACTTCATAACTAAGCCCTATATTAGTAGCAATGACGA
>VDFB02055024.1:0-13736 GCA_007258455.2 Sequoia sempervirens
GGAGCTGTGGGAAAAATTATCTTCAATGTATGAGATGGATTCTACTTTCAATAAGGTATTTATTATGAAAAATTTGTATAATTTAAAAATGCGAGAAGGAGGGGTTATGTCCAATCATTTGAATGAATTTAATACATTAGTTACCTAGCTGATTTTTGTAGGCATTAATTTGGATGATGAGATCAAAGCTATTTTTTTACTATGTTCTTTACCAAATAGTTGGGAAGGTGTTGTGATGGAAGTGAGCACTTCGGTGGTTGCCAAAAGCAAGCTGAAATTCGATGATGTTGCAGCCACTTTACTGAGTGAAGATAGGTGGAGAAAAAATTAGGAACCCTCGTCTGGTGAGGCATTAATGGTTGTAAGTATTGCTAATAGAGGTAGAAGTAAAGAAAGAGGCAAATATAATAATCGAAGGAGATCAAAATCCAGATTGCGGTTAAGAGGAAAAATAGGCGCCTATTGGTTTTGTGGCAAGCCAGGCCATACAAAGAAAAATTTGCTAGAATTATAAGAAGGCATAAGACATAGTCATTAAAAATCAAGCAAACACTGTAGGTGAAAAGGATGATGGAGTTTTAATCCTGGCTGCTGGAGAAACAACTGTAGACTCTTGGGTACTTGATTCTGGAGCTTCTTTCCATGCTACTTCATGTAGGAAAGCTTTCACAAATTTCCAAGAAGGTGTTTTTGGTAAGGTTTTTCTTGGTGACAATAAGGAGTGTGAAATTGTTGGTAAGGGTGATATAGTTTTAAATTTAAAAAATGGCAGTCAATGGATTTTAAAAGATGTCAGATATGTTCCTTTGTTGAAAAGAAATTTAATTTCTATCAGTCAATTAATTGCTTCTGGGTGTGATGTTAAATTCTCTTTAGAAAATTGGCAAGTAACAAAAGGGGTTTTAGTGATTGCAAAAGGCAAGAAGTTGGGTAATCTTTATATTTTGAAATGCCATGGTGAAGTGGGAGTTGCCATGACAGTCATGGACAACATCTCAGAAATTTGGCATAAGAGGCTCAGTCACATGAGCAAGAAAGGGCTTGAAGTAATGTTTCAACGAGATCAGCTTCCTGGCTTGCAATTAGTGAATTTGCAGTTTTGTGAACATTGCCTCTATGGCAAACAAAGTCGGGCCAGCTTCTTGAGGACAAGTCATGATTAGAAAACCGCTCCTTTGGAACTTGTTCATTTAGACATTTTTGGTCCCACTGAGGTAACTTCATTTGGAGGGGCAAATTACTTTGTTACTTTCTTGGATGATTATACTCGAAAAGTTTGGATTTACATGTTAAATAAGAAATCAAAAGTTTTTTCAAAATTTAAAATTTTCAAGGCTCTTGTTGAAAATCAAATAGGGCATAAGATTAAATGTTTGAAAACTGATAATGGAGGAGAATTTTGCTCCTCGAAGTTTGATAATTTCTGTGCAGACAACAACATTCGTAGAATCAAGGTGGTCCTATTCACCCCTCAAGAAAACGACATAGCTGAGCAGTTGAATCAAACAATTTTAGAGAGAGCTCCATGTATGCTCTCCAATGCCAAGTTGAGAAAACAGTTTTGGGTAGAGGCGTGCAACACTACAGTATATTTGATAAACCGTGCCCCATCATCTCGTTTGGATTTTGGCATTCCTGAGGAGAGATGGCTTGGGAAGAGAATTTCATATCATCATTTGCGAGTGTTTGGTTGTGAAGCGTTCATGCATATTCCAAAAGAACAACAAACGAAGCTTGATTTTAAATCAAAGAGGTGCATTTTTCTAGGCTATGGAGAAGATCAATTTGGTTTTAGGTTGTGGGATCCCGTTGCCAAAAGATCATTCGTAGTCAAGATGTTGTCTTCAATGAAAAGAAATTCCCAGGTTTGCAGCCTCTGAACAAATCATCTAATGAATATTTTGAAGTTGATTTATTTGAAAATGGTCATGTTAAGACAACTTCTATCTCATTCTCCCAGCCTTTAGTCATTTCTTCAAACATAAGCACCCCTGTTTGTTCAAAGCCATCTAATTTAAATGCTCTACCTTCAAATATCCATGCCCTTGTTTATACTATTGCACAGCCATCACAGGTTAATATGCAGCATTTATTTTCTTCATCACTGCCAACATCTATTCCAACACAGTCTTTACATTTTCCAATGCTACCTATCTCACAAAATGTTGTATTTTCTCCTCCCACGCATGGGTCTCAACCTTATATAAATGAGGCGCTGCCCTCATTAAATACGCGGCCTTCTTTGGAGAATTCACAGTCTTCAATTTTGTGTAACACGCCCTCAGTATTGCCTTTATTCAATCAAACACAACCTTCATTTGATAAATCGCACCCTTCAAATGCTGGGACATTGCCTCTGGTTGATACGCAGCCTTCAAATTCTTTCAACCATCATTTAAATTCTCAGTCGCAACCCTCTACAATTTCACCGATGCCTTCCACTGTTCATGCACAACATTTGAAAGATAATTCACAACCTTCTATGGTTTATGCGCAACCTATGAGTCGTCTGTAGTCTCTTCCTTCAAACGCATAGCCTCTTATTAGCTCACTGCCATTGCAAATAGATAGGCAGCTCATCAACGATTTGCCCGGAAACATTGTACGTAGGACTATAAGAAAACGTGCAATTGAGGAAAATTACAAAAAATATCAATGACAAAAATATAAAAAAGGCGCAGCCTTTATAGAGTAATCGTAGCAAATGTAGAAACACAGGATATTTTCCATAGCCTCAAATTGGTCCCTCAATTGAGGAGATCTAATCGAAAGAGGAAAAATACCATAACAAGATGATGATTTGAAACTATTTTCTTCCTCGATAATTATGATTATGAATTACGTTTAGGTGAGGTAGAGCCGCCACTTTCAAACAAGTTCTTGCAAAGATGCAAAACCAATCAAATGGATGGAGGCAATGAATGAAGAAATGGAATCTTTGCGAGCAAATGACACTTGGGATTCAATTCCTCTTCCGCCAAATCGAAAACCTCTGAAGAATAAATGGGTGTATCATGTGAAAGAGGAAGAGGGAGGTCATCAACGTTACCGGGCCAGACTAGTTGTCAAGGGTTTTGCTCAGGAAAAAGGCATTGATTTCAATGAGATTTTTTCACCAATTGTGAGAATGACCACCATTCAAGCAGTGTTAGGCTTGGCAGCCATTTGGGATCTTGAACTTGAGCAATTAGATGTCAAAGCTGCTTTTCTTCATGGAGATGTTGAAGAGGAATTATACATGGAGCAGCCTAAAGGTTTTGCAAAATCGGGTCAAGAGCATTTATATTGCAGATTGAAGTAGAGTTTGTATGGGCTCAAGCAAGCCCCCAGGAAATGGTATTTAAAATTTGACAGCTTCATGACTTAGCAACAATTTATTCGTTGTGATTTAGACCCTTGTGTTTATTACAAGAAGCTTCCAAATGGCGAGTTTTTCATTTTATTACTTTATGTTGATGATAGGTTGGTTGTTGGCAATAGCGTGAGGATAGCACGTGAGTTAAAACAACATTTATCTCAGAGATTTTCCATGAAGGATTTAGGGGCAGCAAAGAGGATTCTTGGGATGAATATAATTAGGGATAGGAAAAAGAGAGAACTTAGATTATCTCAAGAAAAATATATTCTAAAAATCTTAGATAGATTCAATATAAAGAATGACAAATCTGTGAGTACTCCTTTGGCTAATCATTTTAAGATATCCTCAGCTATGTGTCCTAAAACAGAAGAAGAAAAAGAGTACATGAAGCATGTCCCATACTCATTTGTAGTTGGCATCTTAATGTATGCCATGACTTGTACTCGTCCGGATATTGCTCAAGCAGTGGCAGTTGTGAGTAGATTTATGAGTAATTCGGGTAAACAACATTGGTAGGAAGTTCAGTGGATATTTAGGTATTTGAAAGGAACTTCTGATCGTAGTTTATGTTTTGGTGGTAAGGACATAAATTTATGAGGTTATGTTGATTTAGATATGGTTGGAGGAGATCTGGATAAACGACGTTCTACCACTGGTTATGTATTCACCTTTGTTGGGGCAACGATCAGTTGGGTTTCTCGGTTGCAACAGGTGGTTGCACTTTCTTCTATGGAAGCAGAATATATTGCTCTTTCTGAAGGGGCAAAGGAAATGATATGGTTGCAGCGGTTGATAGGTGATTTATGGTTTCAACAATCGGTTTTCACTCTCTTTTGTGATACCAATAGTGCTATTCACTTGTCAAAAAATTATGCCTTTCACAATTGAACGAAGCACATAGAGTTGCGATATCACTTCATTCGCCATTGTATCAAAGAGGGGAAGTTGCAGGTGGAGAAAATTGACACAAAGTTGAATCTAGTTGACATGTTGACGAAAGTAGTTCGAGGGAGAAGTTCAAATTCTGTAGAGCTTCTCTCGGACTTGTGCAGCTCTGACATTAACTCTGCAGTGGTGGGATATCTCTGAGCAGCAATTTGGTCTTCAAGTGGGAGATTGTTGGGTTAAGTGAAGCCCAAATTAGCATGTTGCCTTCATAATTCGAAATGCTTTCTCATTTTGTAATTACTTCTATTGGCATGTGTGGCCAATTTAGAAGTTGTATATTTCGAATTGATTTTTCCAAATATTGGTTGGAGACTGTTTTATTAATAAGCTGTTGGCTGAATGTAATTTATTCAGAACTTGAGAATTAATAAGAGATAATCCCTAAGTGTGGACGTAGCCATCAAATTGATGGTGAACCACGATAAATATGTGTTCTTGTATTTTTTGTTTTTAATCTTTTTTTTTGCAATTTCTTTTTCACTTTATTCTGCAAATTATATTCAACAATGTTTTCATAGTCCATGATAATAGTATTGAGATTTCTGGATTGTAACTGTGTGCTCATTTTTACATCAATGCTTCAGATCATACTCCATGATCCATCATCAGGATGAAAAACAATTAAAGAAAAAATCAAACTACAAAACCATATTTATAATTGTAAATTAAACACTACACATATACACAAAAAAATAGAGAGATTAAGTGGTTCACCAAATAGCTACATCTACAAGAAAAACAAACAGAAAAAAAAAACTCTATTGATTTTGTTCATCCGATTACATCTACAATAGCTTTTGTATTAGCAAACATGTTTTGTATTTGAAAATCTCCACAAAAAGGAATGCCAAGAGACCACTGATAGAGGGAAAGTAGAGGAGTTGAAAGTCCACAACCGTTGGACTTCATTATCCAACCGTTCTGGGAATCGATATCAATGGATATTTCTTGATAAATGAACAATGTTTTAAGTGTATTTAAATTATATTGTCGGTGAAAGAAATTAAGCAGCTTTCCATATGCATGTAAGAAAACTAATTAGGTGGTTGGATATTTCACTAGTTTTACATAGCCTGTACTTAAATGCTGTAGCTTTGATCTGTAAATGAATTTGAGCCGCTGTGTAGATGGCTACTCCATTTCCTGTACTTTCTAGATTCTGGACGGATGCATGCTCTTCTAAATTGACATACACAATCTTTTCAAGCATGCCCTCCACCTCACTCATTGTTGGTCTATCCCCCCGGGGTTTCCCTCGTGCATTGCAGTCCCAATCCAATAAAACTAAGCAGGCAACTGCTATGTTCAGCTCAGACGCTTCCAATTCTTCACCAGCAGTTTCAGGTGTAGCATTACTGGATTCGACCACAGCTAACTGATTGACCAACTCCTCTCTGTGCACCGCTCTATCCACTGCCATTTCTTGTAGAAACAGGGGACGTCAATAGACGAGAAATTCTAAAATCATCAACATGGGTTGTCATTGTTTCATCCATTAATAGGGCTTCAAATCACATTGAACAACAGGGGGGAACAATGGTGGTGTAAATATGCAATCCCATATGATACTTCAAGTGACATGTTCATTATAATCTTCAAACCCAAGCTACACTGTGTGCAAGAGTTGTTCTAAGCTGCATTTGACATGAACTGCAGTACCAGAGCCCTGAAATCTACAGTTGAGCACGAGGACAAAATCTTTACAAGATTGTGGTGTCTGATTTGAGTAAGTATTCTGCATTCCCTGATGAAATTATTGTATTAATTTTGATGGTCCCGATCGAATACCTTAATAGCCACCAATTTGTTATCATACAGGAGTCCTTCCTAAACTGTCCCGAAGCTACCCGTCCTAGCAATTCTTGGGTTGCTATCTGAAATTCTTGGCTCGAAATTTGAATGAAACCTCATCCCAACAAACTATGTATAATTTATGCTCTTTTAATTCTTCTCTAGAAAATGTAAAAGGCCCCCCAAAATGGACCACAATGCGAAGAATGTGCCAATGGAAGCAACCAAGATAATGTTCCCGTTGAACCAATTATGCTTTTTGGCAGAGCTTGTGCAATCCCGAGACTGCACATTATCTAGGATTTCTTAAATATGATGTTAGGCTAGGTTTCGCAAAACAAAAGAATGGAACTAAAAATGGGCATTTGTCCAAAGATTAAAATGTCAACGAGGGAGGGAACTGTCATTACATTATTTACAAACAAAACAAGTCTACATAAGTGCACTTTTGGACTCAAAATATTACATATAGTGTTAATTCCTGCAGTATAATCAAGTTACAAGTTGATGGTTGAACTGAGATAGCTCATTCATGTTGTATGCTTATAAAGACATGAGCATGCTTCTTGCATTCATTTATAAATTCAATGTTTTAGCAAGCAAAACTGTGGCAAATGTAAAAAGGTTGCTTGCAACAAAAGGAATTTTAAACAATCAAATATTTGTTTGAGTGCATGCAAAACTAGATTGTTATCTTAGATTGATTTTATGACATTGTTTTGTATTTAAGATTCTAAAAGATTGTTGAATTTCATATTACTATACTAAGAAATCATAGGATATCTTGTTATTGATCACATATTATAAGAAATACAAATAGAAATACAAGAAAAAACATAATATGATCTGGAAATTTTTTAAGAGGAAGACAAACTGAAACAAGATACAATGACAAATACAAACTATTTCTGTTTTTACAAGTAAAAACGTTTATGCATACAATGATAATGCTAGAAGACACTTGTAGTAACTATACATCAATCAACATTTATCCTAACTACTCATCTAAAAATCTGATCAGTCTACTTAAAAAAATCTAATTAACTAAAAAATCAAATAAATTTATTATTAACCATTCTATTTTTAAAATAAATCATTTTTTTTTAAAATAAAATAAAATTGAAAAGCTAATTAACACAGACCAATAAATAAAGAACCTACAATTTCAAAGCACTTTTAAAATTGGAATAAACAAAAGACATAATTCTTATGCCACAATCTACATCTCAACAATGTGCCTGAAAACAAGAAATGAATAAAAGATGCCATTTAAGATCTAATCATTCACACACTTGCAAATAATAACTTAAAATCGTACTTATGCTCAAATTATCCTCTACATTCATTTAAAAGGATATTGTTGACAAAAGAACTTGGCTTAACTGTATTTAGATAATACAATCTATTAAAATATATATTACTACTGAAAAAACTCCATTTGTTTTTCATATGTAAGTTTTAAAAACTATTTAAATGGATATTGTTGGTGAAAGAAGATTAGTTTTTCCAAGGAGCTACCTAAATGCTCTGGCTTCAATCAGTAAATGACGTCGAGCTGCTATTTGGATGGCCTTCCCGATTGTCTGCGCTCAACAGATTATGGACAGATACATGCTCTCCTAAATTACCATACGCCCTTCCATATACAATTTTCTCAAGCATACCCTCCACCTCTCTCATAGTTGGTCTATCCCCTGGATATTGCCTCGTGCATTGCAGTCCCAATCCAATGAAACTGAGCAGGCAACTGCCATGCTCAGAGGATTTAAATTCTTCACCATTAGTTTCAGGTGTAGCATTACTGGACTCGCCCACAGCTAACTGATCAACTAACAGCTCTTTGTCCACCACTTCTTCCACTGCCTCAGGGAATGCTCTTCTCACCCACCTGGGCAAAGTGTTATCTCCAGAAAAAGTATCGTCGGTAGGTCTCTTTTTAGTAACCATTTCAAGGACGAGCATCCCGAAGCTGTAAACATCTCCCTTGGTAGTCACTTGTCCTCCCAATCCGTATTCTTGCAACAGTTAAGATCGATTTCATTATTGAGAATAAAACTAATGCATGGGGATAAAGTTAAAAAAGCTAAGACAAACACAGAAATTGGAAAGAAGGTTGGCCTTGGGTTTTCACCTGGAGCGAGGTAGCGTACTGTTCCCTTCAGTCTGGACGTGCTGCTACTTGCAGAAACAGGGGAAGTCAATAAACGGGAAAGCCCAAAATCAGCCACATGAGCTGTCATGGTTTCATCCAGTAACACATTTGAGGGTTTCAAGTCGCAGTGTAGAACAGGGGGAGAATAATCATGGTGCAAGTATGCCATCACGTGTGCCACATCAAGTGCAATGTTCACTCTCATCTTCAAACTCAGGCTACACTGCGTTTCATTCATGTGCAGGAGTTGGTCCAGGCTCCCCTTTGACATGAACTGCAGTACCAGAGCGCTGAAATCTTCAGCTGAGCAAGAGGACAAGACTTTGACAAGATTGCTGTGCCTAATTTTGTCTAGTATTCTGCATTCCCTGACGAAATTCCTGTATGAGTTTTGACGGTTCTGATTGAATAGTTTAACAGCCACCGATGTGTTGTCATCCAAGATTCCTTTGTAGACGAACCCAAAGCTACCCTTGCCAAGCAAGTTAGCGGCACTAAAACCACCGGTTGCTCTATGAATTTCCTGACTAGAAATTTGCATGAAACGTTGTGCCAACAAATTATTTATAAATGGTGCTCTTTTAATTCCTCTGTAATGAATGTAAAATGCCCCCGAAATGTAACACAATGCGAAGAATGTGCCAATTGAAGCAACCCAGACACCGTTCCTGTTGAACCAATTATGGTTTTTGGCAGAGCTTGTGCAATTTGGTAAATTCAACCAGCCCGAGGCTGCACATAATCCTGGATTTCTCAAAAATGATGTTACGCTCAGATTTCTGAAAGCTCCTTGATTTGGAACTGATCCATTCAAGTTGTTGTAAGAGAAATTTAAATGACGGAGCATGGTGAGATTTGCAATAGAGCGTGGCACTGTCCCAGACAACTCATTGAAAGACAAATCAATGCTTTCAAGGCTTTTAAGCTGGCCTATTGATATTGGCACTATTCCCTCCAGCTTGTTTTTGGCAAGGTTCAGGTATTGCAATTCCACGCAACTGCCATCATCGCCAGGGATGGGTCCTGACAGTTTATTAGCAGAGACATCAATGGCTTGAATATGTTGCATTCCTCCTAGTGAGGGCAATCTTCCTGTTAATGAATTGTGTGAAAAATTGAGATAGAAGGTCAATGAATGCAGACTTGAAATCTCCATAGGGATATTTCCGGTGAGGCCATTGTATGAGAGGTCAATCCTCTCCAGGCGGAAACATTGCCCAATGGCATTCGGTATCCTTCCTGTGAATTTGTTATGACTTAAGTCAAGTTCCCTCAGCTGTTGCAGAGTACCCAAATATGAACGAACGTTTCCAGAGATTTGATTTAGCGGAAGCTCTAGATAATCTAGGTTTACCAGCATTTTAAACTGTAATGGAATGCTGCCTTGCAATTTATTGGAGCTCAAGTCCAATCCTTGCAGATTCTTCAGATTGCCTAATCCACTCGGAATTTCCCCATTAACACTGTTATCCGGGAGAGAGAGCTTGATTAGTCCCGTAAGGTTGCCAATCCCTTCAGGTATATTGCCAGTGAATTCGTTTCTACCCAAGTATAGATTGGATAACTTGGGAGAGATTTTTCTTATACCCTTTGACAAAGTTCCACTGAAATGGTTCCATTGTAGATACAGCTCTTCGAGGTTGGAGCAGTTGGAAACTACATCTAATACACACACTGTAGCACAGTGTCCTTGACGAGCTATTTGCCGCAAGGTCCAGTATCTGCAGAGCAGTTAGCTTTCCTAATTCTTGAGGCACCACACCACTTAGCAGTTTACCTTCGAGATAAACCTTTGAAAGCTGAGAACAATTTCCCAGAGACTTTGGGATTTGCCCGCTGAATTGATTATCTCCCACAGCAAATACTTTTAAGTTGGTGAACTTGAGGCCAATATCTGCAGGAATGAAACCCACGAACCTGTTTCCTTCCAGTCCAAGTTTTTGCAGTTCCGTACAGTTCAACAGAAAAGGAGAAACATTTCCCTTGAAGTGGTTCTGACCAATAGTAAGTACTTGTAGACGAGCCAGCATCCCCAATTCTGGGGGTATTGCTCCGCTTAAATTGTTATATAGTAGTTGAAGACCATAGAGCGCGGAACAATTTCCTAGAGATTGTTTGCGAAATCCACGATTTCCAATTTGGGTAGCTTATTGCATATAACCTCTGGAATTGTACCTTCAAACTTGTTATAAGGTACGATCAACCTTCTCAATTTACTACAGTTCATGAAAGAAGAAATTGATCCGCCAAGGCTGTTTTGACTGAGATATAGAATCTGCAGTTGGGTAAGGGAACCGAATTGTGCTTGAATGGTGCCGTACAAGAAATTGTCAGATAAATCCAAATACTGCAGAGACGAACAGTTCGCCAGGGCCATCGGAATGGTACCGGTAAGACTATTGTCATGAATAAAAATCTGCCTCAGTCTCCATAATTTGCCAATCTCCTTGGGGATGCTACCGGTGAGTTTGTTGGAGGACAGATACAGATATTGTAATCTGGTCAGTATTGTTAATATCTCAGATGGAATTGGTCCTTCAAGCGCATTCCCGTCCAGCATCAAGATACGCAATTTTGTGCAGTTACTCATGGACTTGGAGACAGTGCCAGTTAAATGATTACGCCCAAGATCTAAGGCTTTAAGCGCAGTGCAATTTGCCAATTCTTGAGGGATTATACCACTCAAATTATTGAAATCCAGGTGGAGTTTTTGCAATTTGTTCAAGAAACCCAGTTCTGGCGGAATGCTTCCGCTCAAGAAGTTGTAGTCTAATCGGAGTTCTAAAAGATTTGTGCATTTACTCAGAGTAACTGGAATTGAACCTTGCAAACTGTTTTCGTACAACTTAATGTACTGCAGTTTCTCTAATTTACCAAGCTCCTGGGGAATTTGGCCAGAGAAATGATTATGGGACAGGTCGAGAATTGCAAGGAAGGACAAATTGCCGATGTGAGGGGGTATGGTCCCTCCCAGACTCTTATATTTGAGAACCAAATTCACAACACTTTGATTGCGATCACAAGTTATTCCAGTCCAGTTGCAAACGTTATTTGTATTTACCCAGTTGGACAAGGAAAGAGTTGGATCCATTTTCAGAGACATTTTTAATTCAAGCAAAGCTTCTGCATCAATCTGCTTCTCGTGTTTGAAAGAGAATGTAACAAACATGAAAGTAGTGAAGATGAGTAAGAGAATGAACTGACCTCTACAATTCATAGACTCTTCCAAATTATTCATATCTGAAAGTGGAATTAATCGATTGCAGAACAAGTCTTTAAGAGTAGATAACAGATTTACTGCCCCTGCTATGCAAAGTTTGGTGTCAGAACTCCCCACTGATATAATTTAAATATGAAAGTACAAACACTTCCTATTTTCCTTTTCTTTTGGATGCAATTTAAATATTAACAAACACTCCCCACTTTCCAACCTTTTTTCATAAATTTTAATATAAAAATGTAGTACAATAGGAACACTTTCTACCTTTCTTGACTCTAGGACAGAGATTTATTTTCTAAGGAAGAAATATATTAAGAGATATCATCGAATTCACATGCTGAAGGTAAATACGTAGACAATCCAAGAGTTTTAACTTTCTACTCTACTCAAAAGTTGAAATACTAATTAAAGAGTTTAATATTAGTATAAATTATCTAATAGAATTAGAATTTGTGAATAATAAATATAAAAAGCATTTAATTGATTTTTATAGTCGATTAATAGTTGTTTATTACTTTTATAGCAATTTAGGATTATATTTTTTTATATGCATTTAAAATATCACAATGAAATTTAAATAAAGTTGTTTTTTTTTCGAAAAAGGGGTAAAAAATTATTAATCTCAAAGAAGAAATACAAAGTAGAAGGGCAGCACACCCAAATCAAAACCAACTACTAACCAACCTTATCCTTATCAATTAATTGATCTAACATACAAGAAAGATCCAAAGGCAAAGAACTCCTGTCAACAATATTCCAACCTTCCAGTTGATCAGATGCCCATTTAGCCAAGCAATCCGCCACACCATTCCACTCCCGAGGAATATGGGAAAAAGAAATCGAGTCAAAAGACCCACTCAAACTAAGAATCTGACGAATAACCAAGGCTAACCGCCAATTATCCCCATCTAACTGCCCCTCAGTCAACATTGAAACCACCACCTGTGAATCAGATTCACAAAGGACCCTTCTCCAACCCAGAGCAAAAGCTCTCTCCAAAGCATACCAAATAGCAAGGGCTTCCATAAAATTATTAGTATGAAATCCTTTATAAGTAGAAAAGAAGAACTGGACATCTCTAGAACTATCTCTACCAATACCACCTATCCTCGTAGGACCAGGATTCCCTCTAGAAGAACCATCCGTATTAATCTTTAGAACCCTAGGAGGGGGAGGATGCCATCTACCTTCCCTAACAACTTTCTCCTTAACCCGTCTACGCCTCTTTCTAACAGGAATACCATTCTCTTGAGCAGGGAAGCTCAACCTTCTAAAAATCTCTAGATCAGCCAAATCCATAGGACTGGCAAGATCACACTTAGCCATGACAGTCTCCTGGAGAGCGTAAACAATTCGCTACCACAATTGCTTGACAACCAATTGTGCCCCTTGGAATATCTGACGATTCTGTTCCAGCCAAAGATTCCAAAGAATAAAGGAAGGCCCAATATCCCAAGCAACCTGAAGAAAAGAAGTCTTAACTGGCGGCAAACCCAAAACTCAACCATTGAAGAGACATGCAAACAAGGCTGATTCCAAACCCCCCACCATAGATGCCACATCTCTCTAGCAAAAGAGCACTGAAAGAAAAGGTGAGAAGAGCACTCCTCACTATTATGACACATAACACAAATAGATGGGCCATGAAAACCTCTTTTTTCGCAAATTATCCCAAGTGAGACATCGATTCTTAGTTAGCAACCAAAGAAAAAAGTTACATTTGGGCCAAGAGAACTTGTTCCACACCCGTTTCCACCAAGGAACACCAATCCTTCCAAAAAGTTGCCTATCTGAATATTCCCAGAGGCCACTGAAAACTTCCTTGTCGAATCCTGTCCCCAAGCCAAAATATCCATGCCCAAAAGAGACGAGCATTCCCTATTATACAAAGTGTTAGATGTTTTGTAGTGGTGGGAGATATTTTCTCTTAAATATAATTAACTCAAGGCAGGTCGGCCTTTGTTTTATAAACAAATTTTTTATTTTTCTAGGTCGGCCCTAGAAAGGTCGCCTAGCTTGCTATATAAAGGAGATAGAGTCTTCTCATTTCATAATCAAATCAATTCCATTCCAATTCGAATTCTTCAGCAGCAGATTCGCTTCAAGGAGAAGTGGCATTATTTGTGTCTTCAAGATTCACTTCAAAGAGAAGTGTCATTATTCATTGTATTAGACTCAGCCTTTTTCTAGGGCCTGATTTTGTGTGCAATTTCTGCACTTATTCTTCTGATTTATAAGAGAATATTTTGCTAGGTTTTCCTCCCTCG
>VDFB02055025.1:0-29232 GCA_007258455.2 Sequoia sempervirens
AAAGAAGCTAGAAAGGAAGCAATTTGGATTCAAAATCTTTTATTTGAGCTTGGTTTTGCACAGAGTTCAACTACTACTTTTTATTGTGATAATCAAAGTGCTATAGATACAAGTTGCAAACAATCATGTTTTCCATGCTAAAACAAAGCACATTGAGATTGATGTTCCCTATATCCGGGATCTTGCTCAAACAAATTTTTTTAATCTCCAATTTTGTCCAAGTGAAGACCAAGCAACAAATATATTTACTAAGAGTATGGTTGAGGCCAAAATTTTGAAACTACGGGGTATGCTGGGCATGATTGAGTTGAACATTAAGGGGGGATAGTAATATAATGTTCCCCTCTCTTTTGTATTTTCTTTGTATTCTTCTAGCCAATCTTAAGGGGGGATGTTAGAAAGTTAAGATTGTCTAGAACTACCCAAAAATGTTAGGAAGATGAGACTTTCTAGAGTCTTCCATAGAACAATCCAGATTTTGAGTAGAACATTCTAAGATGTAGAATATTCTAGAAAATAGGAGTTTCCAGATTTTGTATTGCATCTATAAATATGTACTATACACAAGCAAACAGTGCATTTTAGAAGGAATTAGAAAGCATTGGATGGTTGTAAGAAAATTAGATTAATATATAACTGGTTTTCAGATACATATCTCTGTTAATGCTCTTTGTTTTGCCCTATTTATTATGTTTCCAGCAACTGTTATAGTGTTTTTATATTGTTTTGGGTCTGTTTTTACATGCAACATGTTCATTGTTTCTTTATTCATGCCATTGAATATCACTGGGTTAGGAATTTTATTCTCACAACCTCTGAGGCTATTGCTAGTTCCTCTGGAAGTGTAGTAGGACTGCAACCATCGGCACGCAGGGCATGCCTGCACTATACCTGGGCTCTTACATGCTCCTTCAAGTCGGACTTAACCTACACTCTAAGACATGTTCCTCGGCCAAGACCTCACCTAGTAACTTTATTGATTTCCTCATTGGAATGAATTTGGCACTTATTGCTCATACAATGGGAGGGCCAAAACTAAAACCTCTTGCTTCTATTCCTGCAACAACAAAAATATCCTTGTCCTTATATCTCTCAATAAGTATGTCAATAGTGTCCTATATACCTTGTGATTAAGAAACAACACTGTTAAGTCTTGAAACATAATTTTGGGCTTGGAAAAATCTGGCACAACGCGAAAAGTGGAAGAGTTTTCGTGAAGCCAAACCTCACTCTCCTTCCATGTGACCATTAGTAATTTAAATCAAAATGGATTTTAAAACTTATTTATGTTGTAGGGGCGATAATTAATCATAAGAAGCAGAGCATTATAGAAGTGTAAGTGGAAACGAACTGTTGGGAAGGTGATATGAGTAGTGGCTTCATCCCATTCTATTTTCCATCGCCATCACTCATAATGAAGGTGCACCAGAAAAGGATTTGAGAGGATGGTAGACACTTACAGTACTTGGAAAGCACTTTATCAATTCTTCTTTGAACCCTATTCCATCTCTCACCGTAGCTCTCATAATGCCTTCAACGCCTTTAGGTGGGACTTCTGCACACATGCCACACCTTCAATGCTTCATCCTCATGCCCTGCAAATCACACACCCAACATAACTGGTAGCTCTATACCATATGAAGAGATAAATTCTTGATAATAAAAGATTGATCAATATCTGTTCTTTATGAATGGATACAATTTATAGGAGGATGTAGGTGTACAACAGTTGATGAAACTGCATAACTGCCTTAACTAATTAACTAAACAATGTAATAAAACTTATATAAACATATCTACACTCACATTACAATACATAATTCCTTTGGGCTTTAACAGAATTTCCCTCTATTCGCAAACCTATATGAGACTAAAATTTAGTCCAAAAGGTTTCTCTTCTTTTTATAGACCTTCATGAGGTTGATAATCATGAAATCATTCATTTCTAACCATATATATATTTTTACCTAAAATGTGTATGTGTAGGGTATACGAATAGTAATATTTGCATTTGCAACCTCAAAAGAACACATATGGATATCCCCTAAGTATACAAACCTGTGGAAGGTTGAGGTTCTTACATCCAAATCCTAATAGGTAAGTAGAAAACATAACCCAACTCTACATATATGTAAATTTTTTGAACAATCAAAAGAAATTTTTTCAATACTTTGTGATAATAGACCTAACTATTGCTGACATAAAAGTGTCATAAAAGCATTAAAAATCATATTCTATTTTTATAATGGACTTATCAAAAACCCATTTCAAGATCTCAATTATTTCTATTGAATAATAGAAAGAAACTAGAATACCTTAATTCCTTGAACATTCACATGATATAGAGAATTAGTCCTCACATCATTCATCAACATTGGAATAATCAAATGAACTTCAATATATACCAAAGACATAGACAACAAGCTTTTTTTTCCTCTAAGTAGTTAGAAAATATCTCTCCTTCACTTCTTCCCACAATCTTCTTCATCTATTTTTCTTCATCCCTATCCTTTCTTGTATTATCGAACAAAACCCCTGAATCTCCTCTCATAATTACTCCAACTTTTCCCTCCATATTCCTCAACAAAAGTGGTGTCAAGGGTAGTTTTCTCTAGTTTTAACTTCAATTAACTTTGTTGTACTTATTAATGTATTCAATCTCCACTACATGGATTTTATAAAACTCTTACAAAATTTGAAAATAATTAAATTTGAACAACTCTAAATTTATATATTACATATATATTTATAAATTTTAAACAAAAAAATTTATATATATAGATAATCATATAAGTTTTTTTATACATACATACATACATACATACATACATACATATATACATATACATATATTTATAATCATTTAAATATTTATACATAAACGTGCATATACATATTCCTTTGCGAATATAAAAACCATGCACATTATTGCAAGGAAATCTTTTCGAGAAGAAATTTTTTTTGTGTGTGTGTGTGTGTATTGTTTCATATATGTACATATACACATATATATGTACTCATTTTCAAATATTTTATCACTAATTTAAAGACAACATACTATAGGTGATGGGGTTCTTATCAAATGAATGACAATAGGGACAAAGAGAAATGGCACATAAAGAGTCAACAACAAACTACTAAGGATAACATGCCAACTAGATGAGACAAAAAAAATGATCACAAAAATTATATAAATGATGAAATTTAGATGCAAAGTATTGTCATATGTAAGACATAAAAAATTATTTGAACATTGCATAGAAAAAGATACATTTATTTTGTGTGTGTGTGTGTGTGTGTGAAATTTATCTGATTCATGATGTATTACCTTTTTCCTTGATTTGCTTCGCTCTCTCTAGTGGTACTCTCCCTCCTCATCAAAGAGAGGGAATTAGTTTCCTACATCCACCTCATGTAACCAACAAGATAGTTAGTCCATTAACCACATAATCCATAATAAACACTCTAACAATCATCATGAAGATAAGAATTCACATCTATTTCTTTTAATCATTATCAAACTAATATTCTCTTTTCTCATCATTGAAAAATAAAACTATATCAACACAATTATCTTGAAATCACAAATGTTGATAACATAATTTAAAATGCATAGAATAGTAGTTAACTTTTAATTAGTTAAAATATAAAATTAACTAGTCAAAAAAAGAGTGTGACAATGAACACCATAATTATTTCTTATTTTTGTATTCAAGAGAGCATAGGAAATTTAGCTTCAATTTTTATAAAGATAGCTAACATCTAATGAAAGATATTAACAAACTAAAGAACATATTCTTTCATTATATGATATTTTTCTAACATAGAAGTGAAAATGAGTATCTTACTATTGGTACAAAATTGATAAAATGACTACAAATTTAAAATTTTCATCATAATTCAAATGCTCCATGTAGCAAATATATAGTGCCTATGATACAAGAAAGAATATTTTATTTTTGTTTTAATAAATCTTAATGGAGAATTCATATCTTTAGAACACTTTGTAATAAGGGTACAATAGAATAATCTAAGAGTTTATGTGGAGAAATGTTATTCTGCCACCTCTTACCATTGATGTAACCTACATTTTCCATGATAAGAGGTGGTGGAGTTATTGATAATTTTAATGTCAATGTAGAAAAAAAATCCATGTCGCTATCCCCTTTTAGATATTATTTTTTTACTTGTTCGCCTTCTAGTTGTCAATAGTTAAAAGTAAACCAAGTTTTGATAATTTTATCGTTAAAAATAATTATGATCTTAGTTGCAACAATATTGGTCTTCAATTTGGGATGCAAAAAAATAATAATGTTGCATTGCAGAGAAACAAAAATCTTCTATAAATGTCACCAATGCAAATCTTGGTGCTTTGAAACACAATCAAGTTATTATGAAAACCCTAAATTAGGATTTTTGATAACTATCATGCCAAATTCATATATGGTTCTTCGATGAGGATCAACATTCTAAAATCCTTAATCAACCTCTAGACATGGAATTTAATTTCTTGTCTCTTTAAATTTATTTTTTCTCTATCATTTTAATACCTATACATCTTATAATTATAGCCTATTAAAGCCTATTTTGATAATTATAAAAGAATTATTAAAAAAAAAAATCAAATCTTATTCAATCTCTATACAATGTTCTAAATAATGAATAATAAATTGAAAATACATAGTTCAAAAGAAACAAACTTAAAGAAACACATGAGGAACAAGCTCAACTTAAATAATGATAGTCAAAGTTAAACCTACTACGAATGAAACTTACAACTTAAAATCAATTAATCAATTAATTACTTATTATGAGGAACAACCTCAACTTAAATTGTACTAGTCAAAACTAAATCTATTACAAAAAAAATTTACAATTATAATATTTACGGATAATATAATATTGTGATAGATTTACCTTACAATAATCTATTGATCTCTAATTATTATTAACCTACCTCTAAATCAACAACAAATACTTTTATTACAATACTACAAAATATAACGGCTGTAACTACATCCTCGTGTAAAGAGGTTTTATTGGAGAAGTAAAGCGCTGTTATAAATTTGGAGGCGGCGGAGCATAAGTTATAATCATCAACAATCACAGCTTTCAGCGATTCCAAGTCGACAGCCAGGAATGTCATACACTACTTGGAAGTTTTGCTGCTGGTAACTCCCTATTCTAGATATCATGAAAGCCGAGGAGCTTTCAGGAGGAGGAGCGAAAGCCAAGCATAGCACCGAGCCCTGCTCATCCATGGGGATTAAAACGTTATGCAATGGCAGAGGCACGTCCACATTATTATCAAAATGCAACGTTATCCGAGGCACCTCCACGACTTCCCCGGAAGGAAAATTGAAGCACGCGTCGAAGATCGAGTACGGATCGGCTTGATAGAGATTGGGGAGCTGGCTGACGAAAGAGTCTCTCAGATAACTGTAAGCGGGCTCCACCAGCCGAGTGATATAGGTTCCGGAGTCTATAATTGTCCCTTTCCCGCTCGAATGCTCTATCCCCGGCACGGACACGTAATATTCTCCAACCCAGATTCCGTTTAACCCCACGTAATACAACGAAGGATTGGCAGCGTTCGTCAATAGGGGCGTAAACTGCAAGCCATAGGATAAAAGGGCGGATCTACCGGGTTCAAAGCAACCTGTGGACGTAGTCGAAGACGGGATGCAGTAAGAGAAGGTTTGATCGAACAGATTGGCCGTCTGTGTAACAAACGAGAGCGGATCCAAGCAAAAGCCGAGCACACCGAGTATGGAGGTGCTAGTCCCTTGCGGAGCTTTGGCGCAGCCGAAAATAAAGTCCGGTACGGACTGATCAGAGCCCACGGCCACCGAGTCCGTTGAGATCAGCAGCTTCTTCGCCTCGGATCCGTCGCCGTAGGTCTGCCTAATGCTGCAGTTGTAGTTCCCGCAGTCTGGACTGCTGCCCAGTGCCTGGCACGTCTCCGAAGAGCAGTTGAGGTGTTTGAAGGTGGATGACAGGGAGGGGTCGAACACGCCACCTGAGCAATCGGTGCAGGTCGTGCAGGGAATCGAGGAGATGCCACTGCCTGTGTCGAGGGACGCGTACAAGCTCTGCTGGGGCGTGCCGACGCCCAGATTGATTATGTAGCCTCCGTTCTTTGAATCCGAAGGGACGTCGGCGTTCTCTTGTGTAGTAAACTTGGTCTCTACTAGCGTTGTTGCGCGGGAACGCAGGGTGTCGCCCTTTATTGATTCCAACATCGCGGTGAGCCACGTTGAATTGTTGTTGCGAAAAGGGGAGCACTGGGCTTGGACGTGCATCAGAGGAAAGCTCGTGCTTGACTTTCTTGCCTGGGCCGCGGAGCAGTCCTCCTCCTTTGTGTCCTCGCGACTGAATAGTAAGGGACTTACTTTTACAAGCTTACTGCTCTGCGCTACGCCACAGCTCAGTAGCAGAAAAAGTAAAAGATGGAGTGTTGTCATGTCTTAGTAGAGAACCAATCCAGAGATGGATGATAATTTGTGAAGAGAAAACGAATGAATGGATTTATACAAAATAGCCATAGGGCAGCGTGTTGAGGGCTTCGATGGAGAAGATTCGTTGATTTAAAATTCCAGTCTTCACAAACTGCCATGTAGTATTGTAGACTTCACTTGAAGATTTGAGTCTTTGCGCCGATTATTATGGTTGAAGGTTCCCGCGGATTGCGTTTTTGACAAGTCCACAGCAAGCGAAATCTCTTTGCTAAATTCTGGCATTCACGTGATACATATGTACTTTTGTGTCATTATTCACAAATATTACATTAGGCGTTTGCACTTTTGTCCTCATACGGATTTGATTCACTATGAAAGAAGTTTCATACTTCCTTTTACTTATTCAAAAGATGATTTTAAATAAGTGGAGGAGAATAAAAATTAAAGGATATTTTATCGAGGGATAAAATTGCATAGAATAAAAGTGTTCAAGTTTAATAGATTTTAGGTTCAAGTTTAATAGATTTTAGGTGCAATCTAGTCTAAAGCAAGTATATTTCTTTAGTATTTTGATTCATCACAAATTGACAAGTTCAACTTTAATTTTAGAAGTCTAATTTTATTTTTTAAGCAAAAAATATAGTAGAATTTTATCATTGGCATTCATAAATAGACATAAAGTTAAGCCCTTGTAAGCACTTTGATTTATAACTAACATTTACCATTTTAACTTATATTAATTTAGATCTATTGTTTGATTTATTATTAAATTAGATCCTAAGTCTACCATAAGACATGTCTAAGTATTTACCCTACATTTTGATGAAATTGTGATTTCATCCCACCTAGGGCTTTACCCTAGGAGTTCCTCTTCTATTTTGAGTTATAAATATGATTATATTTATTTGCATGTAGATCTTTCCTAAATCTAACTTATTATTGGATGATCTTGTTGGCACATGACCATGTCATTGGTCTTATAAAGGCTACTAACTTCCCAAAATGATGGAGATGCCATAGTGGCCTATCACTTAAGCACTAGATAGCCTCAAGAGCAACTAACCATGTTTCTTACTAGAACCTTTCCTTATATTTTTCGTGGAAATAATTCACCATGTGAGAAGGTAGTGGTTTCCATGTTCATTTTCACAAAATTACCACACTTAGTCATTTGTAGTTACAAATCATTTATTTTAGGATTAGATGAAAATAGATATTTAAAGATAATTCAAACATTTCGTTACAAAATTCATCAAGATACAACCTATCTTAAAATTATTCTTTCTTAAAAACAACAGCCTTGGAGGATAAAACACTGGAATCATCTAAGTCTTTTACACCATCTCCTTCCTCTAGTATAGAGGCTAGTTGAGGGAACTATAATTCTCCCCCACCCGCAATAAGGCATATTTCTATGGCAACCTGCATTAGTGGAAGGTTTGTGGGTCATTAAAATGATCTATATAGGGTGGTCAAGAGTATAGTTGGCATATTTTAAATTATATTCCCTCATCCTTTCTCATGCACTTCATTTAAATTATTTGTATATAGCATCTTCACATTAAAATTACTTGATTGATATTTTTCTATGAGATAGCATATAGGATTGGTTCTCATATCCTTGGATTTGGTTGAAAACTCATTTTTTAATAATTTTCCTACTACTTGGTTTGCTACATTACTCATGAGAAAAAAACTCATCAATTATCCAAGAAGGTATCTCTCTTTGCTAAATATTTTGTGACACTTTCAACATAGATGTATGTTTATGCATCCACTTTCACATTGTTGTTATTTTTAGTTAATGTTCCCGCACATTTATTGTCTTGTTTGTCCATAGACAAGTTAAAATTATGTAGGATTTTTATCAAAGCCACAGGTTATTTTCTTTAGGGTCTTAATCAATTGAGATCCCCAAGTACACATTTAGGAAACAATCTTCCTTTTTTATGCATAGGAAACAATTTATCTTTCTAGTTGTACCATGGTCCCATACATATAGAATTCTATTATGCTCAATTTTGAATACATTGACAATGCATCTAATACTAAATTACCCTCAAAGGTGTTATTATGTAGGTTGAAGGATTGAATAAAATGTGATAAAAAAATTGAGATTTTTTTATTGTGGCTTTGAATATCATTTTTTTACCTCTATATCTCTGTTTTTGTAAGTTTTCCTCTTTTAATGTGTATATTTTTATTATAAATTCTTAATATTGTAGCATATCTTGAAAAATGAAAATATAAAACTTTCTTACTTTTACAAATAATTAAAAATATATTCCATGTATTTGAATGCAAGTATGTATAAATAATCATAAAATTAATTCCATTAATAAAGTAAGCTCACAAGTATCTACTATAGTACAACCAATTGTCACCAAAAAATATTAGTTACT
This sequence comes from Sequoia sempervirens, assembly GCA_007258455.2. NCBI lineage: Eukaryota > Viridiplantae > Streptophyta > Pinopsida > Cupressales > Cupressaceae > Sequoia > Sequoia sempervirens. The sequence continues at coordinate 8,861 of VDFB02055025.1, forward strand.
AAAATAGTTGCTATGGTTTCTATGTTTATCTCCTTGACTCACCCAACAAGTAATGACATGAACTTACAATAATGAGAGGATTCACCATGTGATGAGTTATTTTCCTTTGCATATGAGAGGGGTAAATCCCTCACATTATGGTCATTTTATAATTTTAATAAAAAGTACAAAGGAAACAAAAATGGGAAAAATAAAGTCATTCAATAAAATTTGAAATCAATAACTACAACCCACAATAATAATAAGTAGACTTATGTCAAAGAAATAATCTACCAAACATATAATAGTGATCTCTCTCAAAGTAACAAAATATTAATTTAGTCTTTATCTCACAAGCCACTCACTCAAACCCCTAATTATTGATGGGGGAGGTAATTGAAATTGCACATTGAAGGCACAATTTTCCTCACTAGCCATCAATATATCATTGAAAGTGTAAAACCTTCAAATTATTCTCTTACTGTAATCATTGGGATATAAATACAACTTGCAAGAATTTGGGACTGAGAACTTTAGTTTGTGACTTCCCTTTTTCCTTGCCAATAGCCCTTACTCCAACAAGATCACTAAATTCAATGTGGTGTAGTGTATATTGCAAGAAAATAATAATTAAATTCTCAATCCAACATATCTTAAGGAGGAAAATGGCCTCCTAGGTGTTGGATATGATGTAAAAAAGTTGATACTATGATGCATTTATCCATGAAAAGCATATCCAATTACTCCTTCTCCCAAATGAATCCATATACTCCAATGTTTTGATTAGATTAAAACTAGAAGGGCCAGTACCCATTACAAAACAACCATAGAGGTAGACTAGGAACTCACGAGTAGTGATAAAACCAAAAAAGTAAACAAAAACTAAAGCTTAAATAGTTCAACTAGTAGGAAGATAAACAAAAAAAACCCACAAAGCCAAGACCAACACAAAACCACCAAAAACCTACATGTCTCCCAATAATTTGAGAATAGTGATTGCATTCCATTCCTCAGACAGGAATTGGAGCTTCTTTTCAAAAGTCACAAACCATTGTTGAATGGCTTGGGTATTCGTTGTGATGTCTCGACCCAAGGTTTTCACCTTCTTTCCCTTCTTCTTCTGCGTGAGACCATCATCCACACCATCCGTAAGCTACTTCCCCTAGCTATTCCTTAACTCATCTTGAAAAAATTGAAGGGTGAGGGCAGTATTCTTCACAATTTCTTTGTTGTAGTTAGTGATAACCCTTAGGCACTACATGGTCTTCTCCTAGTTTTGGTGGATGGAATCAATCTCAATCAATAAATTATTCTTTTCTTCCTTAGTACAAACGATGGCCCGAAGATCATCCAACTCTTTTTTTCACCTTTCCTACATCTCAAATGACCTGGCCAAAGAAGCAATCATGTCCCAATGCATCTTATTCTCCACATCCCTAGGCCATGGGACTTATTGTTCCATAACCTTACCTTCTAAAATTTGGATTCTTTCATTAGCTGTGACCAATTGACCCAAGAGCAATTTCATAATATCCTTCTAAACATTAATAGTCTTCAAATTTTCATTCAATTTTTTTCTTAGGGTTGGCAGGGATTCAAACCAATCTAGGTTCAGTACTAGGCTCCTCTAGATTGATGCATAGGTTGGGAGAATTTTGTGGGTTAGGGTTAGAAAGGAGAGGGGTGTTGGGAACCTTTGAGTCATGGCCCTAAGCTAAGGAGTGAATAAGAGAGTTAGCCAGGGTCGGATTCCACGAATCATCATCATCATTAGAGTTATCAAAATCCTTCGACCCAGAAGAAATGGGTGTGGGCATGGGCTTCAACAGGGGTTTTATCATTAATAGGGGATTTACTTTGGGCTAGAGTATTATAGAGAATGGAAGGAGATGTTTCGTCGATAGTAATAGAGGGGTTAGGGTCCCTAGGGGGGTTGGTGGGGTTAAAGATAGTCAAAGTATTCTTACGCACATTAGTAGGGGAGGGAAGAAGCACATAATGAAACTTGCATAAGAAAAAAATAAGGTCTTGGTGAATGGGTAATTTCTTGTATTTGGCCTAGACATTCTACTAGATTGCTCAAGCAAAGATATGCACCAAAAGGGGAAATCCATCTTAATATTATAACTAAGATGATTAAGAATAGGGAAAAGGTGGGAGTGGAAGTGGTGGAACCTCCCTTCAAGAGTGACGTATCTCATGAGAATTTTAGAAATGGTGCTCCAAACACCAAGCAAGTCTGCATGGTTAAAGCCATTCTACAACCCAATCACCTTCTCACCCTCTTTCAAGAACCGTTTCATGTCATCCTAGTAATGACTTTTCAATTTGTGAGGAATGCAAATCCCTTCTAGAGAAAGCTCTGTAAACCTCCGCAATAAGCTTAGGGGTCACCATAAAAAAACATCACCAACAATAACAACCTTGTCCACCTAGGAATTGGCGAACCCCAAAGAAATTTTGGGATTAACATCCTACATCGCCTCCACATACAAGGACAACTTACCCCATTCAAGAATAGCCCAAACCTCCTTATCTTGCTTCCAACCATCATAGTTAGTAAGTTCATCCTGGACCAAGTCCCCTCCCATCATGAAACCCACAAGTTTCAGAGCAATCTTGAAGCACTGGTAATGGAAATGGCTATACAAAAACTAGATCCACAAGTTTAGCAGGCTTAAGTTGTCATAAATGACGAGTGTGGAAACCATCAAAATGAGTTGACAACAAATCTAGTTGGATCTCAATTGGATAGTACTTTGACATCATTCTGAATTAATTCAAGCACCTGACTTAGGATATAGAGGATATTATCCCGTTTTACTAAATTTGGAGTAAAAGCTCCAAGATATTCTAAGGCATTAACAACTTCATTATCGCTCCTATACAAATGATTCACACTACAATTCCCAAGGGCAATCATGAGGTTGTGAGCCAAGGACATGGGGTCCTGAAGAGTCTAGTAGGGAGAGGCAAGCCTACTGAGCATAAGAATTGTGTTCCACGAGTCCCCTTCAATGATTAAGTTTAAAGAGAGCCCAAATTGTGTTCCAATTTTAATACCATTGAAGGCCACCACCACCTCAAAAAAACTAGAAGATTGAACCCCCAAGTTAACCACATAAGCCAGAACTAACTTCCCCTTGTGGTCACGGATGATCCTACCCCCACCCGCCTGGCATTGGTTGGGTTTGTCCAAGACGTCAAAATTGAGCTTCAACTAGCCAGGTTTAGGGGGGACCACGATGTACTTCATCTGTCCAGAGGGATAAGAGAGCTAAGGGAATTAAGGGTCTCAAAAAGATTCCAAGAAAAAGAAATCAAGACCTCCAAATCATTGGGATTTCTTTTAGGCTTGCAAGGAGTAGCAAAAGTCAACTCAACAACCTGACTGATAATTTTGTTGGCCACCACCTACCACGGAGAACTTTTTATTTCTGAACACTTTGTTATTGCACTCCTTCCATAGCACCCACCATGTGAAGAATAACGATTTCCACCAAAGCTCAACGAGCAAAGTGTGAGACACCGAGGGGGACCAATAGTCTAAAATATCATGAACAACATTTTGCAAGACCCAAAAAACTTTGAAAAGAGATTGAATTTTTTTCCTAACCTGTCATGAGTAAGAACAATGGAAAAGTAAGTGAGGAATGGACTTGGCTTCATTCTCACACAAAAAAAACTAGTTCCCAAGTTGAATGCCTTATTAAATTTAAATTATCTAGAGTGAGGATCCTTTTGTGATAGACAGTCAACCAGAAAAAAATTGACTTTAGGTACAAGGTATTTCCATGCTAGGGCTACATCCAATCAAACGTAGGGTTCCGAGAACTAGAGAGGAGGTTGTAGCCAGTCTTGATAGAATAAGAGCAATCTTTAGAATTTTTCCATACCAATGAGTTAGGAAAGTCAAAGGGGAAGAAATTGTGATACTTGACAGTTCTAAGAAGTTCTTCAATAGCCACCTGAAGGGGGCGTCAAACTATTTAGGGTCAATCTTCCATCTAGGTGGATCAAGAGAAAAATCAATGTAATCTAAGACCTTATCACCTAGCCAAGTACAGAGGTCTAGATGAACAATAGATAAAATAGGGTGGATACTAAGGGCTTGAGAAGACAACCAATTATCATCCCAAAAGGAGACCAAAGTACCTGATATGACCAGCCAAGGGAACCCAGAAGAAAGTAGATTCCAGGTTTTTAAACGGTTATTCTAGATCACCAAACTAGTAGGTAAAACACCATTTCCCAACAAGGAAAGGAAATCATGTCCTTGTAGATACTTATTCTTGAGGATAGTAATCCATTCAAACTAGTTGTTAAGAAATTTCCAAGAAATTTTGGTTAGAAGTGCCATATTCATCAATCTTATTCTTCTCAAACCTAGCCCTCCATAAAATTTCCTAGAGCACAGAATATCCCAATTCACCAGGGAGAACCTGTTCTTTTCCTCAGTCCCTGACCACAAGTTAGATTTGTTCAAGTTTCTCTGACTACATCTCGGGCATTAAAAACAAAGACATTAGGTACACATCCGAGCTTTGAAGGGTGGTTTAAGAAGAATCTTACCAACATTACTAAGAAGGGCCCCTTTCCACGCAACAAGCTTCCTTTAAACATGTTCTAGTAGAGTAGACTAAACAAAATTATCCACCTTACCCACTATAAGCGACATACCTAGATAAGTTGAAGGGAGGGAAAGGGTCTGCCAATTAAGAATTCTGGAAATCCTAGCTTGAAGAGTAGGGTCAACAGTCAAGAAAAAAATTGCACCTTTGTTAAATTTAATACGTTGCCTAGAGGCCAAAGGAAACTTAGAAAGAGTGTCCATCCAAACTTTAGCCTCTGCCAAGGTAGCCTTCCCCATCAAGATCGTATCATCAACAAATTATTGATGGGAGATCAGGTAAGACACAAAAGAAGGAGAAAAACCTACTCGAGAACCATTTAGAATTTTACATTCAAAATTATGACTAAGAACTTCAACCATCAAAATAAAGAGATAGGTGGATAGCAATTCACCTTGGCGAATACCACCAGTAGCCGAGAAGAAACCTTACAGTGTGTCATTGATGATCACTGAGTACTTGGGAGAAGTCACTCAACTCTAAATTAGCTTCAACAATTTACCAAAGAAGCCAAAATGATGAAGCACTTCAAAAAGGAAATCCCAGGACCCCTTGTTATAGGCCTTGGAGAAATCCAGCTTAAGAGCCATACTTTCCTTTATGCTTCTATCCATAGAGTGGAGGGTTTGATGTGCACTAGCATTTAATAGCATCAGTTATTTTCCTTCCAAGCACAATGAATTTTTGGCTAGGGTGTATCAGCTTGTTCAAGTGGCATTTAATGCAATTTACCAACAATTTGAAGCAGATTTTGTAAAACATATTGCAAAGACTACTAGGCCTAAATTCAGTCAACTTGTTGACCCCCTCATGCTTAGGAATAAGAAAAATGAAGGTATTATTGAATTCCTTAAGAATTTTTCTAGAAGAAAGAAATACAACCACCCCAACTATGACATCCTGACGGTAACAATATCCCAAAACATTTGAAAAATGAAAGGTTGGAAGCCATTCGCGCTAGGAACCTTGAATGGGCTGAGGGAAAACACAACCTTACAGACCTCATCCACCTGAGCATTATCTTCCATAGATGAGACCTCCTATTGGGATATAGGTAGACGAATGACATTGAGGATATTACTTGACAAAAACTCCATAGGGTTAGGATTGAGAATGTTATGGAAAAAAGACACACTGGAACATGAGCCAAATCATCCTCACCAGTCATAGTGGAACCATCGTCAAGGATTAATTTCGAGATAGAGTTTCTCTTCCTATGTCTTTTCATCATCATGTGAAAGAATCTGGAGTTTTTATCCCCTTCTTAGAGCCATTGATTCCTAGACCTGTGTTTCCAATAAACCTCCTCAATAATATTATGAAGTTCACTAAGATGGGTCTTTTCCTTAGCGATGAGATCCCCCTAAAAACCCAGTTCCAACTCTTTTTGAACTTGTTGAATCTGGTCTTTGAGAGACTTTTTCTTTTCAAAGATGTTATCAAAAGAACTCTTACTCCAAACTTTGAGATTGAAATTGAGACTCTTGCATTTAAAAGCAAGATTGTACATAGCAGAACCACATCCATGGCCCTTCCACCAAGAGGGAAGAAGATCCTTGAACAGAGGTTGATACATCCAGATTAATTCAAAATGAAAAGGCCTTTTTGCCTTAGGGGGGAGTGCTCCAGCATAGGAGCAGTGGGGTATGATCAGAACCAATTCTGATGAGAGAGGACAATGAGAGCAAGGCAATGTCCCAACAAGAAGACACCAAACACGGATCAAGCTAAACTTGATTGAGATTGTCCCTTGACCATTTGTTAGACTAGGTGAAAAACTTATCTTCGAGGTCTAAATCCATCAACCCACTAGTGGCAATGGAAAAAGTATCCCTTCTACTTTTCCTTGCTTGTTTGGTCCCTCCTTGTAAACTAGGCTTCATGGTGCCTTGATTTAGTGTTGTAATGTGTTTAACACATTCACATTAGGTCTTGGGCCCTTGTGAACTAATGAAGATAAATGGTACCTTGCTAAAGTGTTGTGAAGTGTTGTAATACACTTTCACACTATTCTAAGGTTTTATTAATTAACTACAACTAATTAATTTTTTTTAACCTTAATCATGCCTTATCTAAAGTGTTGTAAAGTGTTGTAACACACTTTCACAATTTTCTAGGGTTTTCATTAATAATTATGCTTGGGTATGTGCAGGATAATGATGGGCCAAAAAGTGGCGATATGATGGGTATGTGTAGGGTATGTGGCTGACAACTTTTTTTAAACCCAAAATTGATGAAACAAAAAGGGTTTTTAAAGGAGATTCTCAGATTTCCACCAATATAAATTATTCTTTCCGTTGAATTTAATAAATAATTATTATTCATTTTCTATTTGAACTATGACTAAAGTCCTGATTGATAGGCTGATTGAAAACATCTATAGCTTTCAAACGTATCATATTTTTGAATCTGAAACATGCGCTACATTTTATGCTTTGCATACTATAGGATTAAAAAAATTGAATTTCATGAAGTTTTGACCAAGCTTAAGGTGGTCGTACATTACAAGTTTTTATATTTTTAAAGTTGTAATAAAAAATCATAAATTAATTATTTACTTGGAAAAAATTACAGTGTAAAAATATGCATCACATCGAGACATGAGTCCTCTACTTATATCTAAAATATTATAAAAAAATATTATCAGTTTATTGTGGTTAGGGTGGTCAGAAAGACACCTACTTCTTATTTTTTCCTTGAAATTTAAGTATTACTGCATTGAAATTTCAAATTTTCACCAAATAGATATATATATTTTTAAACTAAACCTAGTAGTTTAGAAACTAAATTCAATTTGCTATAGATTCTATTCTTACATATTTTTGAAATAATATAGATAACTTATTCAAATTTTTACGTCAAGTTGCCTAACTCTGATTTTTTTGAATTTTTTGCCACTTAAGGGTTTGTTTTTTCCATGATGATCCTGCACATAGCCACTTATTTATGCTTTAATTGGCCTTATTTTACATCCAAAATCCTCATTTAATGCATCTTTTCGAGGATAATCCTAGCAAAAATCAATACCCAATCATAATTCAGGTGTTTTCAGCTTGTGTGGCCAAGATTTAGTGATCTGGGACTCATTCACCACCTTGATCGAATAAGTCACACCTAGATTTTTGGGTCCTGAACTTGGTTTCACACCTTTCTAAACATTTTTAAAAATGGTCCCATAAATTATGCCTAATGGGACTCATTTTCCACCTTGGGAAAATGAGTCTTGTGTGGCCAAAAATCAAAATTAATTCAAATTTTGCGGGATTTTATCCTCCTAGATCTAATGTTGGCTTGTAGTGTTATAATTTTTGGAATTCTTGCATAATTGAGTATAAATATAAGGTTCTTTCACTCATTTTCACCCCAAGCATTCAAGTATTCATCCGAGTCATAGCAAGTTTGAATTCACAAGTGCATTCAAGTGTTTACAAGAGGATTCAAAAATATTAACATTTTAGAGCATTTTCCAAGCATCAAGCATTATGTCAAGAACTTCATGCATCATGTTTATTTTGGAGCTAACAAATGTGATGTAGGGTTTTATGATTCAAGCTAGCATTTCATTCAAGATCTGCCACCTTTAAGCAAGAGTCAAGATCTACATCCATTGGAGCCATCTCAGACATGTTTGTAGCATATTGTTGATAGGGTTTGGTGAGTTGCAATATCTTATTTTGTTCATTCATCATTCTCCATTCCAATTTCATTCTATTTCAAGGTTTGATTACCAAAACAGGGTTTGACCAAGGAAAACCCGTATCCACTAACAAAACAACATTTTTCCCTCTCTTTTGTTTGTGATTTGTAAGTCTAGGTTGAAGACACATTGAAGATCAAGATTAGAAAAAGTTTTCAAAGTGCCTAAAGTTCTCAAGGTTGTCATTAAGCATTGGAGATCATTGGAGAACACCTACAGGTTGATTTACAGAGATTCAGATCCAAAAATCAGTTGGGAAGCACATAACATCTACCTTGGAGACCAGATTCAGATCTTGAAGTTTTAGAAATCCCAATTTAGGTCAAAATTCATTTTTTTGTAGATTCAGATACCCATTTGCTAGATTCCTATTCCCACATAGAAACCTATATTTTGGACTGATTCACCCATCTTGGTGAATGATTCCCACTCAACATTGAAGACATAATTTCTAGAATTTTAGGTCCCTCCTTCCAATCATCTTCAAATTACCAGGTGCACACATTTCATCTTACAACTTGTTTCTCTATTTTATAAGCATTTCTAGGTCATTTAGTGAAAGTATGCATTGAATTAGGGTTTAAAATTTCATCTTACATTGCATTTTTCTTTCCAAGTTCTTACTTGGTGGTGAACCCCTCATTATTATACAATCATCCCCTAGGACAACCCTATTGCAAGATCTCCTTCTCCTTTGCATTGAGATCTCTAAGGTTAACCTTGAATGAAACAATTGGAAAGTGGGTGTGCTCTATGTCCTAAGCCATATGAAAGCATACGAGCCACCATTTTCAGTGGTTCCATTTTGGTGAACCTGCATTTAGAACATCATAATTCTGATTTGAACTGCATCAACATCCTAGATCTTGCTTACATTAAATTGCATTAGGATTTGCATTAGTTAATTGATATTCTAGGGTTTCTAATGTTGCATTAGTGAAAGTTCATATAGCTTACATTTTTGCATCCTAAATAAGTGAAAATCATACAAAATCTGCATTTACACTTAGAATACAACTCATACAACATAAAAAGCATAAATATCAATTGAAATTTTTAAAAAATTCTAAAAAATAATCCCTACTGGGACTCATTCACCACCTTGGGTGAATCAATCCCTGTGTAGATTCTACATTGCATTTTTTAGCATTTAAAGCACTATTTTTGAGTTTCTATTTGTTGTTTAAAGATTTTTGTTTTAGTTTCCAGAATTTTTGTTATAGTTATTTCATTATTCCTAGCTTATATTGCATTTGCATCCATTATGCATTTAGAAGCCCTTGCATGAGTATTTGGTGTGCTATTGCTAATACTATAGTGAGATGAAGTTGGAGACTCATGTCATCCCACAATAGCACAATCGTTGCGGATCTTGGGTTATCTAGCTCTTTCACTCCTAGTACTGACACTAGTAAACTAGGTATGGACCATAACCTTAACAACTCTTTACCTTCAAGTAGTGTGACACATGTTGAAACAATGGTTTCTAGTGTCCTGCAAGAAAACATAATTCAAATTCATGAAGACTTAGCAAACCTACCACATCAAGTGTAAAATGACAAAATTTCAACTACTACCATCCCTACCATAGATAACATTCACCGCATGCCTGAAAGTGAAGATGGACTTGACCTTGTGAAAAAAATAGTTCAAATCTTTGGAAAACACCTCACCTCAACTACTACCATCTCATAACGCAAGCAATAACCCTCTCATAGTTAAAATGACAAAATTTCAACTACTACCATCTCATAACGCAAGCAATAACCCTCTCATAAACCAACTCTTCCAAATCATTTCATCCCTTAAAAAAAAAATTCCACTATCAACCAAAATCAAAATAGCCCACCTACATATTATGTCAAAAGCATCCCATTGTCCTTGGAGATATTGTGAACACCGATGCCACAAGGTGTAGAGGTAGCTAGATTCAAGAAATATGGAGGAAAGGGAGACCCATCTAACTATGTTAATGCTTATACCACCTTATGTAGTGACTTTGTCCTTGATGCTAAACTCTTGGCTAAGCTTTTCCCTAGGTTCTTGAAAGATACTGCTTTGGAATGGTTCTCTTATTTACCAAACAACTCAATTCATTCATTCAATGAAATTGTTGAGGAATTTGTTAACCATTTCCAAGTGCATATGAACCCTAAGATGACCTTGGCCGATTTGATGAGATGAAAGCAAAAAGAAGAAGAAAAGATGACTAACTTTAATATCTCATGCTATCAATTGCTTTATTCCCAAATTGATGTCAAATTTCTCGATCATCACCTTCAAAAGATGTTCATAGAAAATTTGCAAAGCAAGATACAAGATAAGTTTACCATGATGAAATTTCCTTCCTTTATGCATCTGTGTACTTCCCTTCATGATTATCAAAATTCAATTAGTAGTCGTGATGCAAAGTCCACTTCTAACCAGACTGAGAAGTCTGAGTCTACAAACCAAAACAGTTCCCAACACTTTAGAAAATAGAATAAACAGTTCCTTCAATTCAATCCCCCTCAACAAACAACTCAGAATGTCAATAAACAAGCAGCTAAATTTTTAAAGCCATGATACCCTTTAGCTATGGTGACCCGAAAAGACAATTCACTCCCTTACTTGATACCCTTGATAACACAATATCACAACTCATAGAATAGAAGATGATTACCTTACCTCCTGTTAAAACACCTGATCCTAATAAACCATTACCAGCAAGTTATAAACCAAATGCTTATTGCCATTACCATTGACAAAATAGACATGATACAAAACATTGTAAGTGTCTTAAACATCTTGTGCAAGACCTCATTGATTTCAGTTGTCTTTCTATTGGAGGTATTAATGATCAACGAAATAAGTTTGTTGCCCCTCCTAACAAAAAATTGCAAATCTTTACCAACCCCATGCCGAAACACAATATTTCATTTGTCAAAGTTGGTGAAACTAAAAAGACTGATGTAATGAATGTTGACACAGATGATGAGAACATAGATACAATTCAACAAAGTCCTTTGGACAATGATCAACAAGAATAAAATCCTATCAACAATTTGGTTGCATTGGTCAAAACTCAACATCATAAGGGCCGAAGTAAAAATCCTCTTGAGATTTCTTTCTCCTCACAAGATATACTTAAACATGCACCTGATGGTCCTCTTTACATAACTGGCCGAATCTATGATAAGCCCACTAATGGGATATTAATAGATCCCGTATGTGGAGAGAATGTGAACACCGAAGAATTCTTACTTCTGCAATGAAGTTCTCTATCAAGATATATATGATAAATTGAAAGCATGGATCAAGATGCATAATGGTTTCTTGCCCTACGATGGGATCAATCACCTTTCCTTTACAAATAGGATTGAAAACATTAGATATCTCATTCTCCATCATCCCACAGTCAAATCAATTTCATGTGAAGCTAGGCTATCTATGGATTTGCTTCATGAAATTTGTCCCTTTGGTTGTGCATAAATTCTTAAAGTTTCCCTTTGACAATGAAGTTTTTACTGTCCATCATAGTGGCTTTAACTTGTTGTCCTCCAAAGGAAACTTTTCCTTAGATTTCTTTTGTGTCAAGCGTATATAACCTATAAAACCACCAAAAGACTTCTTTTTCCTATCCTATCAAAATTTCAAGGCAAAGAAGATAGCATAACTATCCCTATGAAACATGTCCCCACCCACCACTGAGCCTACCATCCTATACTAAACCATGGCTAAACCTAAATAAATTCCAAACAACCAGGGCCAACCTAAGACAAAACCTTCACCTACGTCCTATAAAAGACCAAGATACAATGAAAAAAATCCTATCACACCTCCTAGAATAAAACAAGTTTACAAAGTCAAAGAGAAAGTGGTTTCAAGAACAACCCCCCATGGTTCCTTTTGTTCCTCCCCTTAGGGAAGAAAAAAAACATATGGTTGATCAACCAGCTCCTACACAAATGCAACTTGAAAATAGAACTAAAAGAAATAGAGGTGCTAGAGAGCATAGGCGTAGATGTCATGCCCTTTAACATAGGTTGCATGAAGAAATAAACAAAGAAAATCAAATTCCAAACCTGAATGAAGCAATCCATGATGACTCTACCCTCACCTCGAAATAAAACAATCCAATATTATAACAACTGCAACAAGAGTTGATGTAACGCCCCGCCACGCAACCTTAGAGGAAGTTGCAATTCATTATTTAAACGTACCAATTTTTTTATTTATTTTTTTAAGTACAAATAACACGAAGAGAAATACATATTTCCAACAACCTCTAAGGCCACGAGACAAAGATTACTTAAAAACCCAACAACAATTACATCCACTGAAACCAAACATTAAACACTTAAGGAAATGAGACAACATACATTCCATACAAGATAACTTACAACGAAGGATAAGAAATACCAAAAGATTTTAATTAACAATATTTAAACAAAAGATTACAACACTCATTCCCCGAATGAGGTAAGTCCAACAAGTATGATTACATAATACAATTCCACCTCGATAACAATTGAGGGGTAATAAAATACAATAAGAACTGAAAGAGTGAAGTGTGAGAAGACACTGCATCCCACGAGCTCTCCACTGGATATCATGATCACACGAACAAGAAGAAGAACCAACGGATTTAAGAAGCACACCACCCGACCACGTGGAATCCAAAAGGTTCCACTCCCTCCGTGCTAGGAGATAGTAACCAGGAATTCCTACCCAAGACCATCTACCACTAGACACAGGTCACACGAAGCTGATACGAAATAAATACAAGACCACATCACAAGACTGAACGGTCAAACGTACAACTCTAGGTACGACTCACACAACATTGACATAGGTTACATTGCTTCCAGACTTATAATAGACCAAGAGTATCACATAAAACATATACAAACTGTTGACTTAGGAAGAGTGTCATCGCATAGTTCGTCAAGGGATATCCTCTGGGAATCTTCCTAGGCCCCGGCCCCCACTACACGGGTTATCCTGGTAGCCTCTACCGCATTCCCGGCACCCATGCTTACTCATGCAGAACCAAATACCTCTCGTGAAGATGAGATAGGTGATCCTACCATTCCAGGCCTTCCCGTCTCATCCCAAGTCTACAACAAGCCCTTGGTTCCATGAGCGAGGCATACTTAATCTTATTTAAGGTTTGATGCATCCTAAACTTCTAAAAGTTTATTTAGTTATCACTGAATTAACCAACTTACAAAGGGTTATCCTGGCACCACTTTGTGTGCCGACGCCCATTGCAAGCCACTCTCCTAAGACAACACGCACGGTAATAACCAGAATAGGTATCCAGATGAACACAACCTCTCCATTCAAGGAGGTAACAAGGTTAAGACCCTCTCCAAACACTGGAGGAAAACAACAAGACAAAACCACTCCATCCAAGGAGGCACATATTACAAAACCTTCTCCTATTCCCAAGGAGGCACCAATTACAAAACCCGTACGTGAAAACCGAGTGAAACGACATGGTCACATGCACATTTTCCCATGGCACATCAAAATTGACTCACGTACTACAATCCCATACCAATACATGAACTCCTATTTGGAAGACTTCAACATTGACTCTATTCTCCCAACATTGAGGAAAAACATTAAACACTACAAGCATTCCAGTCAGTTAAGTAAACTAATGTTCAGATTTACTAAACCTAGTCAAACACAGTTTACATGACTTGCATTTATCCAAACAATTGAATCCATTTCTTTTCACGACAAGAAATATGCAAAGAACATGTCACATACTCTAAATTTCACAATCATATACTAAAACCAAGACATTTAAATAGATAACATCATTGAACTGGAATTAGACCATTCAATCACTCTATGTCTCACAATCATATACTGTAAATAAAATTACTTGATTAGCAAAACATTTCAATTAAATAGTAAGTCCTTCCTTTCTCTAAGTTTTGTCATTATATTCTATAATTAAAACATCTTGATAATAACACTTAGATCAACAATTCAGTCTTCAATTTTAATTCAACATTAAATAAATCAACTAAAACTGATTTCTACTTGAACACATTATATTCCAATCAATTATACTAAATAGTAAATGCATATGGCCTCTTGCCGACATTAAAGAATTTATCCAATAAAACAACTCTACTTGATCAATCTATAATTAATCAAAATCAAATTATCAATAATTCAACATTTGACAAATAAAGATATCTGACTAAAATAATCATGCATTAACTCTAAGTTCCACCATTATGTTTCATAATCAAACAATTTAATTATTAAAATATCTGAGTAAAATAAATCTTCCATTATCTCTTAGTTTCACAATTAAATTCCATATTCAAACGATTTTAATAAATAAGGTCATTTGATTGAATTACGTCAATCATTAACTCTCCATTTAACAATTATTTTCAAAATCAGGGTATTTTAATCAAGTCATTTAATCTATATTTCAGCACAAGATAAATAAATTAATCAAAATCAAACTCAATATTTCAATTAAAACATTGATCATTCGTTAATTACATTTCCTCTTAATCCATGCGATAATCATTTTAGATTAAGTCCTATTTAATAATTTAAACCCCAACAATTAAAATATAACTAATAATTTCATATATTTTAATTAATCATATTTTATCCCTCCTTAATTACATAAACAAAATATGCCCTTAATATACCTTTAATAATAGCCTAAAATAACTTCTTTTGAAATTTGCGGCTATTTATTAAAATACCAATTTCCTTCTTTTATAATAACCACATCATCATTTAAATTTCCAATTTACTATTTAACATTATTTTAACATGCCCAAATAAAATATCATATAAATCAATTACTTAAAAGTAAATTTAAACTTCCCATTTAAATTCCACTTTTACCACTTAAAGCGAAAAAGTGAAAACATTAAATATAATATATACACTTTATATATATCATATATTTTAAAATCCCATTAATTAATATATATTCATTAAATATACATTAATATCTATATTTAACAAAAAATTTAATAAATATAAACTAATATATATATATATATATATATTATAATAAATATATAATATATATATAATTAAAATTAATATATATATTATATATATATTACAATAAATATATAATATAAAATAAAGTTTAATAAAAATTAAAAAGTTTATAATAAAACAAACTTAAATTATAAAAAAGTGAAAAAAAGCCAAACGTAACAGCCACACACAGGGGCGCGGCCCTGCTGGGTGGCTGCTTGCAGCCCCCTCCCCACCATGGGGAGCGCTGCACAGCCAGCGCCCCCATGGGTGGTTGGTGGCTGTGGGCAGCCCCCAAAATTTTTAAAAAAATATAAAATTCCTTTTACAATTTCGTTTTAAAACGAAAAACAAATTGAAATTCAAACCTTCTTCTGGTAAAAACCAGGAAGAATTTCTCACAAATATTTGAAAGGAAAATTTTTATTTCCAGATGCATATATATTATATGCAAAACATATATATTATTTCACAGTTCAATCTGGGCAATTTTTTTTTTTGAAGAGAAAAACTAAAAAGAAAGATTTAAAACAAATTACATGATGAATTTTCTCGGTTCTTTTCCCAAATGAGAAACAAATTAAATCTTTTTATTTGAATCTTTCCCAGTTTTGAGTTGCTAGTTTTAAAACTAATTTTCATGGGTTTGGTTGAATCCAAGCAAGACTTCAAAGAATTTTCTCACAGCCAACAAGGATTTTCAAACATACATCACAAAGATTTAGTCTATTTTCAAATGAACAAGGTAAGAGCATGAAAAACCTGATTTTTCTCCAAGATTTGCAACCCTCCACAATGGTGATTTCCAATTCCTCCTTGGGTCCAGCTCAAGCAAAAATCTCCATCCTCTCACAAATCCAAAACCAAAAACCATGGCCCCAAAAACCAAAAAAAACAAAAAACCTCTAAAAATGAAATATAATATCTCCCCCAAATTCCAATTCCAACTCAAATTCAGATTTTGATCAAATTAAATTTCAAGTTCAAATTAAATTCAAATTCAAATTAAATGGTAAACTCAAATTCAAATTCAACTACAAATTCCAATTTCAAATTCACAAATATCTTTTACCAAAAAAGTCAACTATTTTCAAAAATATCTTTTCTACCCCAAAGACATTGCATTGAAAATATTTGGAATTTTAAATAACTTAATCAATTTTTCAATTTCCAAAATGCATCTTGCAAAAATATCCTTTTAAATAAAATTCATTTTCAACCAAAAGTTAATTAAATTTCTTTAACCAAATGAATTTAACAATTCACAAATAAAATTATTTTCAACTTTTATTTCTAAAAGTAAAATGTAAAGCATAATTCTAATTTTTGATTTAATCCAAAAATCTAAAGATGCCAATCCAACCAAATTGATTTAATTTAACCCTATTAATTTAATTAGTCAATAAAATAAATCTAATTCATAATCAAATTATTTTATTAATTAAATTAAATTAAGTAATTAATCACTAATTTTCCAACATCTCAATAAGACAAAACATTCATCATTTATAAATTTCAAAAGCTATCTAATCACTTTTAACTTGCAACTAAACACATTTAATCATTAATTAAACTACGCAAGTCATTTAATAAACTTTAAACTTGAAATTAAGTAAACACTCAAGGGGAACTAACCAAGTTAAAAAAACTAACCCCGACGACAACCCAACAACACGCTATGACTAGGGTGATGACTTAGTTCGGAAAACCTAGCTACTATCTCCTAATTAATTTCCGTTGGTCAATGGACACGCTCAAACCTAGAAACCAGGTGGAGTCGATGTCATGTACCTGCCAACCTGCAACAAAGAGCATGTCGAATGTGCATATATACATAATATGATCAATCACACCGTGAAGAGGAAATCTCAGAATCATAGGGCGCTCGCAAGCGAGTGATACAATCCGTCCCTTTCACCAATACAGTATCATTAACTGACGCATCTAACATCAAAGATAAGCTCAATAACATAAACATCATTTAATCAGATATATTCTAAGTTACTCCAAATCATGTCATAAGGATAACATCAGAATTAAACATCACATCAACATATAACTTCCACATCATAAGCATACTCAGACATACAAAGAACCTTGCCGATCCAAATATCCAAAACGGAGGGGTGTTACAGTTGAACCCTTCCTTGTACATTATCATTCGACCCCCTATTGTGATTAATTTAGACAATGAAGAGGAAGTTGCTAAAAATGATGAAGAGGTGCATAATGAATTGAATACATTGTTTTCCTCTTCCATGATCTTAAATGATAATTCTCCTAAGAAGAGTGTTGAACTTGGTAATGACACTAGTTCGACACTTGCTATTGTCCCTTTGGCTAGTTTCCTTCCTTTGGTATACAACAAACATGATTGGCATGCAGATGACCTGCTTTAGGTTGACTCACATGTGTGCCTTACTAGTCTTTTGCATTATTTATTTTTTCATTTTTCATTTTTATGATTGCATGTTTGTAATGTGATCCCCCATAACGATCTACTTGATGTCTCTCTCTCTCTCTCTCTTTATTGCATTCCTCTATTTGTACCTTCATTCTTATCTATGTCATAAATCTTTTATCTTTTCTTCTTTTACCTTTTTCACTTTTCTTGTATTTTCCTTTTAGGGATGATGCAAGGTGTCGAGACATTCATGTATCTTCCATGTTGACCCAAAATATTTTTATTTTATCCTCTTTTCTTTGTCTTGTGTTTTCATTGGGGATGACACAAGGTGTCAAGACATTCATGTCTCTTCCATGTTGACCTGAAAGATCTTTGTTTTCACTCTCTTTGTGTCATTCTTCCAATTCTATGTGTATTTGGGGAATGATGATAGTTCTGATCTCTCTAAAAAAATTGTAGCAAGAACATATTGACCATAAATCCATAGATCCCTTAAGTGTTTGGATTTTAATTTTGGGGGAAAACCCTCTCTTTCTTTTTGCATGTCGTAGCCTTACTCGGAAACATATGACTTGGAAAATGGATTTTCAAGTCAGCTCTCATGTCTTCTTAATTATTAGCATTTATCATTTGCCGCTTTAAAGTAATTGCTCACAATATGTTGTTTATAAATTTCTTTAAGGTGGGGGCATACATTGGCATTATTCTTTTGCATTTTTTCTTTTGATGTTTCATGGTGTAGTCTTCTTACTTTATACAATGCGTCTTTCGCTTTTTGGATAACATTGGGTGTGATGTCCTTCAAGAGTGTGATCTCTCTTAGCATATTACATTCCTCTTAGTGGCTTGATGTGACACAATGCATCCCTTAAGTTGTGAATTTTCTATTTTTTGATTGGTCCTCTCTTGGAGACATTAGGCACAATGTTCACTAAGTTAATACCTTGCATGAACTAAGCAAGACTCCCTTGAATGTTTCTTATTGTTGTATTTTAATTTTTAGTTATATGGCCACCTTGCATAATACAACTTGCATACCTATAGATCCATCTTGTTTGTTCATGAACTCCAGACATACGAAGTTTTTCTTGTCTCATGAAGCTCGAAAATATTTTTTTTGTGACACCTTATTAAAGTTATCAAGAAGTATAACTTTGGTATGGCTTGATAGGAAGCCAAACAAGGACATGAATTTCCCTTATCAACTCATTTGTGTGTGTGAGCACATGTCGATCGTAGGTGTATGTGTCTCATTTCTTGGATTTCTCACCTAGCGAACAACCTGAAGTTCAATTGCCTCAGAGTGAGTATGTGTTTTTTAGACAAAAAACCTAGATCTGATCCACATCACATGTGATGGAAAAATAGTCGAAGCTTGATCCACCCATTTTATTTTTCATTTTGTTTCATTTTATTTATGTCATTTTTAGTGCATTCTTATGCTTTATTGATGTTTTTTATATCATTTTCATGTGTGTTATTTTGTCTCTATGTTGGTTTGCCATGGGATCTTGATCCTAGAGACTTGATCACCCTTCTTGATCGTTGTCATCCTATCTTACCAGAATTGGTGCACTTGGACCCCTCTTGATGTGTGTTTATCTACTTTAGTGAGATTTTGAAGCAAGTTCATCCTCTCACTAAATTGGGGGCTAAATGTGGCAATGAAAAAAATATCCCTTCTACTTTTATTTGCTTGTTTGGGCCCTCCTTGTAAACTAGGCTTAATGGTGCCTTGATATAGTTTTTTAATGTGTCTTACACATTCACATTAGGTCTTGGGCCCTTGTGAACTAATAAAGATAAATGGTACCTTGCTAAAGTGTTGTGAAGTGTTGTAACACACTTTCACACTTTTCTAAGGTTTTATTAATTAACAACAGCTAATAAATCTATTTTTAACCTTAATCATGCCTTATCTAAAGTGTTGTAAAGTGTTGTAACACACTTTCACACGTTTCTATGGTTTTCATTAATAATTAGGCTTCTTTATGCTTTAATTGGCCTTATTTTACATCCACAAGCCTCATTTAATGCATCTTTTTGAGGATAATCTCGACACAAATCAATACCTAATCATAATTCAGGTGTTTTCATCTTGTGTGGCCTAGATTTAGTGATTTGGGACTCATTCCCCTCCTTGGGTGAATGAGTCCAACCTATATTTTTGGGTCCTGAACCTAGTTTGACACCTTTCTAAGAATTTTTAAAAATGGTCCCATAAATTATGCAGTTAATGGGACTCATTCACCACCTTTGGCGAATGAGTCCCATGTGGCCCAAAATTAAATTTAATTCAAATGTTTGGTAGGATTTTATCCTCCTAGATCTAATGTTAGCTTGTAGTATTGTAATTTTGGGAATTCTTGCATAATTGAGTATAAGTACAAGGTTCTTTCACTCATTTTCACCCCAAGCATTCAAGTATTCATCCTCATAGCATGTTTGAGTTCACAAGTGCATTCAAGTGTTTACAAGAGAATTCAAAAATATTCAAGGGTAGATTATCAAGCATTTTAGAGCATTCTCCAAGCATCAAGCATCATCAGTCAAGGACTTCATGCATCATGTTTGTTTTGGAGCTAACAATTGTGATGTAGGGTTTTATGATTCAAGCTAGCATTTCATTCAAGATCTATCA
>VDFB02055026.1:0-14963 GCA_007258455.2 Sequoia sempervirens
CTATTCCTTCAGATGATTCTTCTATACATACTTAGGAGAATTAACAGTAGGTTCTAGTTCATTCTCCTCTTCTTCTTCTTCAGTCTATTCTTCTTTCTCTTCTTCTTCCTTTTCCTTATTCTCCTTAGATACATATCCACAAGATAGGATCATTAGGTTCAAATTCACTTGTCTCAATAGGTATTTGCATGTCTTCATCAACTTTCACATTAGCACTTTCAACAATCTTCCTCAATCTCTTATTGAAGCATCTATATGCTTTGTTAGTAGTAGAGTATCAAAGAAAAATTCCTTCCTCACATCTAGCATCAAACTTTCCAAGATTTTGATAATCTCTCTTAATGTAACCTCTGCTTCCAAATACCTTGAAGTACTTCACAGTAGGAGTCTTACCATTCCATATCTCAAAAGGATTCTTTATGTTTTTCCATCTAATATGAACTCTATTAAGAACATAAACAATAGTGTGTATTTCCTCTCTCCAGTACACATCTAGTACATTTGATTCTTTCATCACAGTTCTTGCAGCTTTCTGTACTATCCTATTTTTCCTCTTAACTACCTCATTCTGTTGAGGGGTTCTTAGAGTAGAAAACTATCTCTTTATGCCATTCTATTCACAAGATGTATTAAACTCACTAGAATTGAATTCTCCACCTCTGTCAAATGTCAAACATTTTATTTTCAAATTTACTTCATTTTGCACTCTTTCTTTGAACACTTTAAGCCTATCCAGAGCTAGAGTCTTTTCTCTATGAAAATCAACCCAAGTCATTCAAGAATAATCATCAATAAGAAGCATGAAATATCTATCACCATTTAGACTTCCTATTCTAGTTAGACCACAAAGGTCAGT
The DNA here is from genome assembly GCA_007258455.2 of Sequoia sempervirens. Taxonomy (NCBI): domain Eukaryota; kingdom Viridiplantae; phylum Streptophyta; class Pinopsida; order Cupressales; family Cupressaceae; genus Sequoia; species Sequoia sempervirens. The sequence continues at coordinate 857 of VDFB02055026.1, forward strand.
GTGAATTAACTCTAGCATTCTAGTAGTAGAGTATTCTTTTCCCTTAAAGCTACATCTTGTATGTTTCCCCAACTGACAACTTCTGCAAATAGTATTAGCAATCCTTTTGATTCTAGGCAAACCTCATACAATATCTTTTGAATTGATTTTTACCATATTATCAAAATTTACATGTCCTATTCTCTGGTGCCATAACCAAATTTCACTAACTTGAGATACAAGGCATTGACCATCAACTTTATTAAGCTAATAGATGTTTCCATGAGTTCTCCTTCTAGCAGTAACCATATCTCCATTTCTGGATCCTTTTTCTAATTTCACAGGTATTATTCTAAAACACAAGTTTAAAACCATTTCTACACATCTTTCGAACACTCAAAAGATTATGCCTCACAACCCTTCACATAATATACATCATCAATGTTGTTTACTCCATCAAAACTAATTGAACCTTTCCCACAAATCTTAGCTCTTGAATCATCACCAAACATGAATAAATAACTATCATACTTTTCAAGTTTAGTGAATTTACTCTTATCTCTGGTCATGTCATTAGAACATCCACTATCAATCACCTAGTAGTCTTCATCCTATCTTCCATGAAAGGCGGTGACCAAAGTACCTTCCATCTTATTCCTTTTTTTCTCCAGAGCATTCTTTCTTGCATATTTTCTAGGGTTAGTAGGTACATATTTGTTTTCCAAAGCTAAAAATAAGCATTCACTATCATCAACCTCACTTTCAGATTCATCATCAGAGATTCTAGATTCTTCCTTAAAATGATATAGCTTCTTGTATTTCTTACCCTTTCTATCCTTATCTTTATAATCCTTGTTCTTCTTATGTACAACTATACTTAGACATCTTGAAGCATAATGACCAATATTTCCACAACTAAAACATTTAAAGGGCAACATACCTTTATACTTTTTGGTACCTTTCTTCAACTTCCTGGTGAAGTTCGCTTCCAACTCATTAGAACCATCACTCTCTAGATCATCTTCAATCTTCATTTCCTTAAATGTTGTCTATGTCTTTTCTTCTTTCGTATATTCTTTCCCAAACTTTCTCATCTCAAATCCTTGTAAGGTGCTCAACAACTATTCTTTAGTATACTTCCTAGGATCATACATCTCTTCAATAATTGAGATCTTATCACTATAGCAATCAAGTAGGGTGATCAAGATCTTTTCAATAATATCTTCATCAGTCAGATTTCTCCCTTGATTCTTAACTTCATTTGTTGGCATCTCAACCCTTTGGAAATAGCTTGTAAACTCTTCACCTTTGTCCATTTTCAAATTCTCAAATTTGCACTTTCCCTCTAGCTTCTTTGTCAACTTTACTCTTTTGTTTCCTTCATACAGTTCATCCAACTTCTTCCAAACATCATAAGTAGTCTCCAAAGAAAGAACCTTAGTTCACTAAGTTTTATATAAAGCACTATAAATAGCATAACTTTCTTTCTCATTCTCCTCATAAGTAGAAACCTCATCTGCAGGAGTAGGACCATTCTCCAAAGCAATATACTTCATCTCAACAGCCTTATAGGTCTTGCAACAAAGAAAAAACAATATATCCTCTCTTCTGTACTTTCTAATCACTGTAATCATATCCATCAAACATAGGGATCACCAACTTATGTGTCATCGTATCTTCTTTAAGCAGTTAAGCTCTACACCAAGGAACCAAGGCTTTGATACAAATTGTTAAAAAAAGGTGCATGACAACTGAGAGGGGGGTGAATCAGTTGTCACAAAAATTTGAACTTAAAACTTCAACACTTATCAATTCCACAACCACGCTATTATGTTACTAAGTATGAGTATGAAAAACAAATAACGAAAAGTAAATCAACACAATGAACGCCAATTTTTTATATGGAAAGCCCAATGAGGGAAAAACCATAGTGAAGATTAACTCACAATATAAAGAGATTATAAAACTGAATACAAAGGCTCATTGTAACGCCCCGCCGTGCGAACCCCAAAGGACAATAACACAATAATTACAGCACAATTTTTTTTTTTTTTAAAGTAAACATAACATACATGTAATACACATTAAGTCATAACATGAATTTCATTTAAATAGATTCCTTAACACACATCCCTTGGGGTACATGAGGAGTCATTACGCGACTTAGATCCATACAACAACCATAAAGAATAAAATCTAAAGATATAAAGTAAGCATTAACAAATATAACACATACATGATGATCAATGATAAGAAACCATCTATGTACATAAATACATGATTAATTCAACACCCTAAATAACAACCACCATGGCCAATCTCCACACAAGGTTTAACGTTACATTACATTACAGTATAATGTTTAAGAAGTACAATGATACAATAGTGTTTCCAAACATAAATGGAAACCATACACAAGAAAGCATGATACAAATAAATAGATGAATACAAAGTATCATAACTGGCTCCAAGATAGATACAACTCTGGAGTTGCCACAATAGCACCAATCCACACCTCTCAATCCTCGACTGGGGACCCAATGGGGTGCTTGGCACGTTCCACCCGACCATGTGAGTCCGAAGACCCACCCCCCGTGCTAGGAGCTAACAAGAAAGAGACCTCAACCAAAAAAAAAAAGAACATCAAACATGGAAACTCCTAAAGACTCAGCTTGGCAAAATAATAGCAGGAAGCTCATAAAGGATTTACGGTGCATCGCGCCATCGCAGTTAAACATGGTCAGCGGAGTGCCGGAAGTCTCATCACCTAAATCAAAGCAATAGCCGATTAAACAAAGCCAAAGGAAGATCATAAATACTTCAAATCAAGCTGAATTAATAAACATATCACAATTGAATCTACGGAGCGGTACGGCCAACATCATATCCGCAGTACCACTTAAAATTACAAAGTCAAAGGCAAATACTTTGTACAGGGCTTACAGACAGGGCATAAGGGCAAAATCGCCGATGTTTGGCTGCCGGTACCGATTCCAGGCAACGCGGATGTTAAGAGGAAATTAATCATCGCCGCGTAAGCTTAACATGGATTCTCCATACTACCACTAACGCAAAGGTACGCCTCCAGATCACCCGGCCAATGTGAATTATCGAGACATCTGGCGCTAAGGCCGCCCTCCATCATGGTTATCTAAGACTACCTATCTCAAAGCGCTGCGGAAGATTTGCTCAATAAGGATCCGTTACCCTTAGCGAACAAAGGCCAGCGAACATGCCAACGACTTCTCAATGCCCGGATGAGGCACATCAATTATCTTTTAATGTGATTCTACCACTAATTAATTATTTAAATTATCACTTATTAAATTCACTCAATAAGGGGCTAATCTGGCCTTGTCGCATGCGATACAGAGCCACTCGCACTCTGAACCTCAAAACCCATAAAACCAAATCCAAAGGGTTATTACAACATAACAAGAACATTATATCACAATAGAGCAGCATGCAAGGCATTACCCATCTTGCCATAAATACATAATCAAAATCTCCATGATTCCCGTACAACCCTTTCAAAAACATGAAACCAAAACACTTGCCACAACAAGGGCACATAAAAGGAGGAACATTAACCAATAGTAAAATAAACCTTTGGAAGATTCTCATAAAGTTACACTAAGGTTTCCCCATCAAAGGACTGACAGCAATAATTGCAAGACCTCAAAGAACTATTTCCAATATAAATATAATGAGCAAATACACCAAAATAAGATCAACAACTCCACTCAACAACACCAACAACTTCGATACGAACTAAATCGGGAATCCAAGGGAAACCTCTATTTTCTCCTCTCGGAATACCCATAACTCAAGAACTTTTCAATTTGACTCATTAACAACTCAAGCAGAACTGTCAATCATGACAAAGATAACCTTAACCAAATTGCCACTTAGGTAGAGAGCAAAAGAAAACATATAGAAATGTAAGTTAAATGAGAGAAAGTCCCTAACTCAAAATCAGCTCACGAAAAGTCACATTGAAAGGACCTATCGACACAATACATAAAACCACTAATTCAAATATAATATATCCATTCATTCAATAAGAAGTAACTTGAACCCATCTAAAAAGAACATTATTCCAACGATCAAACATTTTCATCATTTAAGGATATCACAATATTGCAAAGTGAAGATATAATTTGATGTTACTAGCCACAAGACACTAATTCTCAAGCATACTCTTCCAAACACAAATTAAAACAATCATGAACAATAATACGGGTTCCCATTTTACACACATAATTACATACAAGGACCATTAGACACATCAACCTTGAAGAACACTATCATAAAACACTTACAATGAACAGGCCATTGAGACATCTCCATAAATATCCCACAAATCACACCCATCTTAAAACAATTACATAACACTTAAACCAATAATCAAAACACTTTTTTTAAAACAACAATCACTCACACCTTATAACCATAAAGACATTCCTTTAATTTAGGCATTATTTCAACGTTCTTATCACTTACTTTAAGGTATCCACTTAATTTAATTAAAAGAGTATTTACTACAAATAATTATATTTAAAATAACTATATCGTTTATAAGATAACCAACTCCATAGACCGTTTAACATGAATCCTAATTATAACTTTAAAATGTAATACTAAGATGACAATTCTATAAATTACAACTTTATTATAATCCTAAGGTGATGATACTAATAAATTATTTCACATAGTAGTTGGATAAATAATTATTATTCACAGACTCATTAGATAACAAAAAAGGTAAAACCATTTAACATTTAATCAGTATCATTTAAATTAATTAACCTATGAACCTGGGATTTATCCTCACTTAAAAATAACTTTATCATTTAACCTTCAAGTAAAAGAAACTATGTAAATGTAGAATCACTTATCTCCTTTAGTGAACCCTAAAACTTAATTAACCATATAAACCGATTTACTTTAACTAAATACACAGTTCATTTATCTACAACAAAATTAAATACCTTTTTCAATAATGTTTATTCGGTTAAAATCCTTTGTTAAATAATATTTTACTAAACAACCTAGCGAAATAACCATTTTCACTTTAATTATTTACCCAATTCTTTTATTTCCTAAAGCGAATTCAATACTTCATTTACAAATCAACTATCTAACTAACATTCTTTATCACCTTTTATTACTCCACTTACCATAAAATAAAATTACACTTTTACTTAACTCACTATCTTACGGAACATTCTAACACTCGATTCATATTTTACTTTTACACCACGATAAAATCATAAACAAACAATTAAAGAAATTATTCATGTTTTATAAACATATTATATAAATATGAACCATTTTCTTTTGAATAATACTCATCATACAAATCTACTTATATATCAAAATATCCTCATAAATTCTAAATATAAAAGACTACCTTCACTCAAATATTTTAACCTAATTATGTATCTATACTTGTTATATAACCATACACATATAAAAGAATAATAATCAAAAAGGTATAAATTCAAAATAAATAAAAAAGTCACTCATATATGCAGTTGGGAATTCAAATGCCATAACTCAGACAGGTTGACAAAGAAATCAGAGAGGCTATTTAATTCTGTACAATATTTCAACTCTAATTGCTGTGACAATGAATGGCTACCAAGGGTTTCAGAGGAACTATTTAATTTACTACACTTTTGCAAGTCTAATGTTGCAGCTGTGATAGTTTTGCCTGTGGTTTCGGGGAGATTTAAAAATTTAGATTACCAGACTATGCGAAGGAGCTCATCTAAGCGTTGTATCCAATAACATCAATTTCTCTCAGCTTCGACTGAACGGAGGTAACTAGCAAGGGCTTGAAACATTGCGCAGACCAAGAGAATTAAATAATCTACTCATTGGCCCTCAATTTCTTCACTTGAACAATCTGCTCATTGATGGCATCAGTGAAGACACACGAACCAAGCTTCCTCCAAGTTTGAGATGGTTACGGTTGCAAAAATGTGAGAAGCCATTTAATAGAAAGTGAATTTTGGAATTTGGAAATATCGCCATCTACTTGCATTATTATCAAATCACAATTGTTATCCGCAAGACTAAAGGAAAAGACAGGTGAGGTGCAAATACGTGGCTTAAAGCAGAGGAAATAATGTACAACTTTTCTTTTACGGGCGAGATAAGCAATTTTTTGAGAGTTTGGAAATTATCCTACCACATTTAGCACAATATTTAGTATCTAAAATGACAAGCTGCGATAGATTGATAACAAGAATCAAAGGGTTATTTACAAGACTTTTAAGCTCCCTATCGATTCCGAGGTCGTGACGAGGCATATCGCAGGTGTTAAACTAAATACCAGCGTAGTCTCCAAAGGAATACGTAGTTTCGAGTATACTAAGTAAATTTGCTGAAAAAGCTTCAAGCGAAAAGAAGAAACACGGACATATTTGCAAACAGCAAAACATAGTAACTTTGAGTTTATTCTGTATTCTCATAGCAGTAAAGAGGGAAAATTTTAGAAAGAGAAACAATGATGTTCTAAAGTATGAGTACCTGTGAACTGGGGGTGATAACTTCTACTGAAAAAATTCAACCCAAGCTGAAGATGGTTGGTGATATTAACAAGAGGCATAAGCGACTAAACCAAGTTTTTGGATGGCACCAGTTAGAATGAATCAGATATTTAGGGAGAATACAACTCAACATGCAAAGAAAGGTTATTCAATTCATTGAATTTTAAGAAGAATCCCAATCAAGGTTGATTCCAGCATCCAAGGAAGTCATGACTGTGAAATGTGAAAGCAAATAATTTGAATGACCATGAGTTAAATAATGATTATGATACCAAACTAACAAAATTTCCAATCTAAGATTAACATATCAAATAAAAAGGGATTTCACATTGAATGCTGACTTATAACCCACGAACTCCAATTATAAAACAGACAGCGAACATTCCAAAAGATTAGGTGGTTTATATAAATCTTCAGGAAAGTACCCATTATATATTTACAGAGTGCACATAATAGTTTGTAGAGAAAAGGAAACTTTCAGATCTTTCGGACGTCTCCCTTATCAATTATTTCATTTCCAAAATCAAACAAAAGTAAGAAGATGGAACCTAATTTTAACGAGTAGCTCCTCTAAGGATTGATATCGAGATATTGTCCCTCAAATTTTTAGTCTCAGCTTCTTCCAAACTCCACACACACTGCAGAAATTCCTTGAGATATCTCTCTGCCAGAATGTCGATTCCCCTCTATTCTGTTCTATCTCCCCCCTTAATTTCTTTCTTGGTCCGTTACCAATCCCGAACGAAATCCCAACCGAATGTCTTTTCACCTTCCCATAACCTAATCTTCCAATTGAAATAATATTTCTTTGTGTGCTTATTATTTATTTCACACAGAGGTAATAATAAATTCTCATTTTATTTCATTTATTTATTTACTTAATTACGATATTCGAGTTTGGTTTATTTAATTCATTTTAAACATTAATAATATTTTATTAGCATTTATTTTGTGACATTAAATAACATTATTGACTTATCAATTATAATTAGGTACCAACTTTTACTGGCTTTTCTCGTTTTTACCTTCATTCAAACTTAAGTAAAATTTTAATATTTCATCCTTTCTAATACTATTAAATTTATTGAGTGAATTTAATCATAAAATGATAATTGCCTTGCCTCAGCTTATCGATTAATTTAAATAACTAACTCCCAAAGATAATTAAATTAACGTTTATTATTGAATCTAATTCTTTATTTAATTCCAAACGAAACAGGTAACCTTATAATTAAATTAATTTTATTAATCAAATCCAAACATATTATTAGTGTTACCTCATAACCTTAAAATTAAATTAAATAATAAAATCACCACATCATCATGACATTACTAACTACTTACTTGACATCAACGATGACTGAAATGGGGTGGGCACTACACTCATAGCCAAGGGCTCATTACACAAAAGAGGACTCACTATCCAAATACAACGGCTCACTACCCACAAAAAGGACTCACTATCCAACAAGGAGGCTCAACACTTTTGGGCAACAATTAACAAACATCCGATCAAGGTTAGAGCCTTCAAACTCAACGGGGGTCTAACAATGAAGAATTAGTGCTCAGCTCACTCCTCCACTTCTTCTATAATAGCGGTTTGGCGGCACTTCATCACATTGCATCTGGGTCTCAAATCTTAGCTACAATCCACAACTTACGTTTTATGCACTATCTTCAACCTTATTTGTCTCCAAGGTTGGCCCACATAATATTCATTTCATAAATTCAAATTAGGTTGGTAACTCAACGATTTCCACAGTGGAAATGAAGTGAGGCCAATAAAACATTTTAACCAAGACCAAAATAATGTCGGATCAACCACACAATTTCGTAATTAAATTTAATTCTTTGAATGAAGTGTAAACACCAGGTCAGCCAAACCTAATTAAAACACAAATGAGCATTGATGTACATGCTTCCCAATCAGAAGATGACATGCAGAAAATACAACACACTTTATTATGCATGAGAACACATCTCATATTCCTTCAGATACATCTGCCACAATTGTAACACTGTTTGAACACTTAACTTCTTCCATCTATCCATCCAAACTATAAAAACACATACAACAACTCAGAAGCTTGATTTCCAAATCACCAATTCACATGCATATTTTCCATAACCAAGAGAACACCACTACAAGACATATGCCTGATCCAAAAGATCTGAAGTAGAATAGCGAAGGACTGCAAAGTAGAAACATTTCTCCTAGTTCATAGAAGACCAATTCTAGCATAATAGTTCACACACCATTGAACATAACTTTCACATACCATCACACTAGAAACATCAACTCAGGAGATATCACCACAAGATCACCATTTGCAAACCTTCAAATTTGCACAAGCATAGGATCAACATAGGAGAAATGTGGAGCACATACTAGAGTATATTCTGAACACATTCATCTCTCTGATTTCTCTTCTTTATTAATATTCTCAAAAGAAAATGGAAACTCATCGTTTCAGCACACCTACAATGTCATGAAGATAGCTCCATGTACTCACAACATCTTACTAGCATCTCAACTATACATGTACAATCTGTAACATACTAAACTGTGTTGACATCAATGACAACATTAATGATGACACCACCAAACTTTCTCAAACTTGCAACAATTACTACCCAACCCCCTAGTTTATTTTAGGTTATCACTTAATTATGAAACTCCCACATGGGTTACCTAGGTGCCACTTTGTGCATGAACCCCCATTGAGAGCCACTCCCCTACTAGCAACTAGGAGGCCAAATGAAATCAATAGGGAAAATCCAACTTACACAACTCATAAAACCTCATAAATATGTACAACAAGGCAAGGAATAAACCATCCCGCACACAAGTCCCAACTATAGTGGAGAATATATCATGCAAGGCTAATGACCTTCCTATACTCATTCAAAGACAAACCATCTCAAAATGAACAATCATAAAACCCTCATACATGATTCTTCAAAATGAAACAATCATAGAATCCACATACAAAATACTTTTCCCCAAGCCTCTGGAAAAACCATGATTAGCCACTTGCACAAAGGAATCCCTCCTTAAACAATAAACAATATCACCTCAAATTTCCCCAACTACACACAAACAACCCATGCAACCAAGAAATCATCTTAGGTTAACAAATCATCCAATTACACTTAATCCCCCTATTTCAATAATCAAACACACTATTTACTACAACCAATTATTCACAACATTATCCTTGAAAACATTCCTTTAATCAAACATTAATTCCACTCCCTTACCATTCATCTTAACCACTAGGTTTAAGAAATAATGAAATGCAACTTGATAATTCAACCAAAGGTAAATTACTTGTTCAAGAATAGTATAATAATATGACTAGAACAAGAGAAGACCCTTTGATAAATTATTAGACCAATATAATTCACTTAAGTAAATCTTTCCCATATAAGAACAAACATTCTTTTCCTATTATTCCAAACACAATAAAATATACATATAGATGCTTTTATAATCACATTAAGTTTATATATGAGATCACAAACCTATAACTCAAACACACAAAAGGTCTATTTACAAAATTTTCACTTTCATGAAATTAGAATAAATATGTATTCAAAGAAGTAAAATACTCGTTCTCCTAGAGTGAGGATAGTATTTGATTTACATTCTCCATTCGATCTAAATTATATCTTTTATAAAGAGTGTAATTTAACATCTATCACAAATGTATCTTATAAGTACTATTTATCATAAACAATTTATAGAAGATAAGCAACCCAAAAGATTATATGTTGTTTTCTAAGATTTCACTCTTCAAATAGATATGTTATGTGTTTCTCCCTTAAAGTAAATAAATAGAAGATTCAATTGCATTGTAATACTAACCTACTAAGTATATATATATATATATTAATTTATTTGGAAGTTTCCACCCAAAGGCAATGATCATGCCTTGGTATTTTATCAATCGACCATACATTCCAATCAAGAGTAGAAATGAACTAATATCATGAGAAAAATGGAAAAAAAAACAAAGCTCTATGTTCCTTTTCTAAATCGTAAGGTTGACAATGTACACACTAAACAACCAAGGAACACATGACAACACAGAGATGTAGAGATCTCGACCCCCATTCACATGGCATATATTGAATAGAGTCTAAAGATTCTACAACAGATTGTCTATCGTTAATTTATCACAATACCATAAACTATGTTATAATACTAGTAATGAAAAACCATAAAGAGTGTTAAAAATAAATGAGTAAATGATACCATGGAGCATGATTTTTCTATTCCATGGAACTAGCTTGCTTGCAGTGCATCAATGTAAGAGACTTTACTTCAATGACATTCAAGGGCCTTTCATAGGTTTTTTGCTAAATGTAACCTGCCGCAACTAATATGAAACTTTTTTTAAGGTTTTCTTGTTTACAAAATGTCAACATAAATGAGTCTTCTAGAAAAAGCTAAGTTATCAATTTTAAATACAAAATGTTCTTTAAATATCCTATACAATTGAATATGTTTTCAATTGGCAGTGTATTTAATTCAAATAAAAAATGGAATTGACAATGTGTAGGACACTGAAATCAAGAGAAGACACCGATCATTTCTAGGAAAAACCAACAAAGTTCTCCAATTCTTTTTGACTTGTAATGCTGGCAATGTACACAAAACAGTTGAGATGTGCATTAGAATTGTTGATGATGATTTTGCGCACGGCAAATGGGAAAATAGAGATTGCTTCCGCGATGGTCGAACAAAGATATCCGCCAGTCTGTTGTAGATAAAATTAAACAGCAATGAACCATCTCAAAGGCAAACTAATCTGAACATAATCTGCTTGCTCACTTGGTAGGAGATTTGGCATTAAGCATTCAACAACTTTATGGAAAACAAAATATTTTTCAATAAAATTCCTTCCATTCATTTAAATTTTAGAACATTTTCAAGAAATTTAAACATCTATTCTAAAAAAAAGCATAAAATTAATGAAAAATTAAAAGTTTATCCTCGTTATTCTCCATGCATGCCTCAAAGAATCAATTAAAATAGAGCAAATTGCTTTATACTTCACCAGATTGCTTCACAGCTACATATAAAATGATACAAGCTTTTAAAGAGAGGGGTTTCATTTCTGGACACTGAGTAGGTTTTGTATGCACCCTTAAATGGTGCAACATATAGTCTTGTTTGGATGAACTAACAAATCTAGCTACAAAAGATACTAAGATGTGTAGCTATCTAATAAGCTCTAATATAAAGTTTTCATGCCATAATGGTTCATAAAATAGGAAAAAAGAGAAAAACTTAAAAGTTTATGCTCCTTCGACATCCACAAATTTTGAAATTAAAATAAAATGAGGGATCCTATGGCCTTTTATAGAACACAAGGCTCAGATAGGATAAGACAAATACATGAGAGAAAATCCAAGGGACCAATCTTGTCAAGGAATGTGGAATGTAGTGACCAATAGGAGAACTATAATTGAAACCAATGAAAGTCAACTCCAATTACACTTTGAAGCTCTTCAAGTACCAACCTAGAATCTTTGCCAGGATGATACTTCAAATCATGATAATGTGTAGGGACTTCGCATATATTCAGAATGAGCAAGTGGAATTTTCTCCCCCACACATCACTTGGCTTTGGTTCTATCACTCTCAAGAATGGGCTCTCACAAAAATTGACATTTGTTCCCACCATATGTGAAATACTGAGATCCCCAACATTCTAGTGGACTCAAAGTTGTCTATTTTATAATCTCTCAGTGTGATCAAAGTGGACTAAAAATGATTCTATCCATAATTCAAGTTTTCCTAACTGTCCATACCTGAATCTTGCATCGCAATCGATATCTCCTGCAATCACAAATTCCACACATTAAATCCCTTTTAAAAGAAAACATTTACAACATCTCATGTAAATAAAACCATTATTCAAATGTTAATACAAAAACTTGTAATTAAGATGCTTTTTAAGCATATCATAAATCCTCACATATATACTGGATTGTTGGGATCATTAGATAAAATTAAAATTTTAGCATTTTCACATCACATTACAACCCAGTACCCGGTACTCAGTATTTAACTTTACCCACTTACTTCCGTAGACTTTGATTATACCGGAACTCCATCATACCAGATTCCTTCATACCGAACTCCTTCATACCAAACTGGATCATACCGGACTAGAGCCTTCCATTTAAACTTGCATTACCTTTCACCTTTCATATGTTTTCCATGACCGATACCTGGTGCCCAAAACACTTTCATTATCAAAGATCTCTTCTCTTCACTTCAGGTGATCTTTCAATTTTCTATCTCCTACCATAAGAGTTATTTTTTCACTTGGGTCCCCAAGTCTTTTCATTCTTGGGGCATGTTGTGAGACCACACAACAAAACTATGACAAAAAAAGGTACAAAGATCTTGACTCCAATTATATATAGAACAATTGCATAGAGCCTAAATAATTGTTGTGAATGCCAATGTGAGTTTCCTAAAAATCAAATCTACTTTATGGAGTGCCATTTTGACTCAGCATGGAACTAGAAATTAATTGCAATCATGCCTTGGTACTAGAGGCCTCTAATGAAGGTACACCTTTGATTATTGTACCCAGAGAATACTTAGCAAGAAATGACTTATAACTTGGTTTCTGAACTTTCTCATCATCTCTATTTCTTAGCACACTTCCTATCATATATTGTACTAACTCTTTCTTTGATTCTATTTTAAAGACTTCAGAAGGCTCTACAATAGAAAATTTTGAAAGAATTCTAATCAATTCAAGATGAGAAATCTCACATCATTCACTTAATTTGAAGAATTCAACATTCCCTTTGGGCCATTTCAAAGGAAGAAAAATGTGTATTTCCCAATCCTAATTCTATGCAATTATCTTGCACACATACATTGCTTGTGCAAACTTGCAGATGTTTCATGTGGTACTAGAAGTATCTACTTTATTCCTTAAAACCTAAAACCAAGAAGATAACATGCCCTATTTTTTTGAGACATAGCTTGTGAATTGACCAAATTGACATGATTCAATTCCTGCTTAAGATGAGAATTTAATTCCTCCAACAATGGGTTGATGGGAACTCGAATTGAAGGATAGGTTAAATTATCTTTGTTTGATTTCAAATTATATATATAGATCTACAAAGTGATAGATTCATAATTTTAAATATTTGAATACCATCATATTGAAATACTATTCAAATTTTTGACTGCCTTTCAAAGGAAAATTCACTAGATAAAATTTCACAATACACAAGTTAATATAGAATATAAGAAAAAGCATAGTTATAGAGTAGCAACATAGCTAGTATGCACATATAATAAGGAAGAACACAAACATGAAGTCACTGTAACTAAACAATGAAGGAGATGACTCGTTGTACCTATCACCTTACAAAGTAATCAAATTCCCAAAATCAATAAATATCTGCCAAATTCCACATACAAAACCTGCTAAGTGAACTCCTACCATTTAAATATTTATCGAATAACAATGAGGAGCACATATATTGAGTAATGAATTACAACCAATTATGGAACCTTTGGATAAAAAATT